>JAQMYJ010000023.1:31937822-31963612 GCA_030014305.1 Clarias laeviceps | reverse complement strand
ATGGCATGGCAAGTGTAAACACGTGTATCGGATATGAGTCATAGTTGAAAGAACGTGTAAACAGACGGTCAAAAAAAATCAGATATAGCCAACAAATCAGAATTGGGCAAACGTAATAAACGTAGCCTTACTTAGAAATGTAGAAACTGTAGGTAATCTATTTCTTAATTCCGTAAAAACTTTAGATTTGGTAGATTTGGTCTGAAATTTGAAGAGTAACAATTTCCATTTAGATATCATCAAATTATTACTTTGCTCAAGTCATAGTACAGTACAAGTATGTACCTGCTCCCGAATAGACCTGGTTTTGCTCCATATCACTCTACTGATGCCTCTTACGTTCAATGAAGTGTTAAAGAAACACTTAACAATCCTTATATAGAGAAAAACGTGCTCTATTTCTCTATATAATCTCCTGATACACTAATGCACTTATCCCAGTGTTTCACTAGTAATTGGATACCATCCAGGTAGAAAGTTTTTCTAAATACGCTGGAACTATGATTGGACTGCCTGCTTCACGTCTAAAATGCTGGCCTCTCAGGAACTCCTTTAATGGCCCAAACATGTGAAAATGGCTTGGAGAGAGTTCAGAACTGTAGAGGGATGCGGTAATAACTCCCAGACGAGTTCCTGTAATGTGCAAGTGCTGTTGGTGTCTCTTTCACAAGTTGTTGACAAGTTATCCATTGATTTTTAAGGATAAGGCATTCCACTTACTTAATGTTTATGAGAAGGACTGCAGTGGGCTCAGAGCCACCTCGGCTCATGGGTGTATGCGCTTCTTTAAGAGGTTTGCACCATTCAAATTTTTTTTTTTTTCTGGCTAAAAGTCTCATCACTGTACTGTGCTTGATGTCTGATAAAAACCGAAATGTCAACTTGAACAGGCCTATTATTCTGTGCTGATTTTCTGGTTGATTATCCTGTTCTTTTCATGTTCTGTTTTTCATTCTGCCTTGGTCCAAAAGAGCATATGAGTTAGATGATTTTCATCCCTGTCAATGAGCCTTTGTGCTTCGTGGATGGGGTCAGTGTCAAACCCTTTTTTATATGTTTATATTTATTTCTTCAGCATTTTGACCTAGTATTGTATGGAAACTAGGACACAACCCCAGAGGTGGTATTATTTAGAGCAAATAACCGTCATTGATCTTCTTATTTGACCAGTTGGTCAACAGTGAGCTAGAATTTAATAAAGAGGTGATGTTTTACGTATGTCTTTATCAAGATTTTAGAGCTGTCAATCAGAAAGTACTTTAAGAAGGATAGAACATGCTGTTGCATTACACATCATCAGGCTGCATTTAATTATTATTATAACATACTATATATATATATTTTTTTGAGAAAGCCTGGTCAAAAACATCAATGATGTTCTATCGCTTCAGTTGTTCTGACTGATGCTTTTATTTCGATCCAAACATCTAGTGCATCCCATGTATGTCAGTTATAGGAAGATATCGCCTCAGTTGGGATTTTAATGATAGGCTTGTCTTGCTCCCAGCCTGTCAGACGTGTTGTACTGCAGTTGAAGGGGAACTTATTTGTCACAACTTGATACTGATGTCCCATGATACCACTCTTTCCTGTCCAAGTTCTCATCTGATGTGACAACTTCTAAGACCTTCTTCTACATGGGGAAGCTTGATGCCCATGTAATCCACACAACATGGATTCTTTCATTTCCTTCCATGTCCTCCCTGACTGCTGATGACTTTGAAGGAAAGATTGGAAAAAAAATCCACCAGTCTTGTCCTCCTGCCCCTCTTGCTACAGAACAAGTTCAGGATTCCACTTTTCTTTCTTTGATTTGTTCTTCTCTTTTGTTAGCATAAAAGATTCTGCAGATTATCTTGTCCTGCAAGTCACCTCACAAGAGCTCCTTTCCTTAATCATTATTGGCTCTATAACTTATCTTGCCATGTACCGACATTTATGATAGCGTTATTTCCATCATGAAGACCCACATTCTGATATCTCAGCAACTATTGAACAGCATTGCTTGGGTTTTATCTTTCTAAAATCCACAAGGACTCTGTCTAAAATTAACTGTCTTACCTGTATAATCTCCAACCTCCAGTAATCTTCTCAGTTTAGCTTTCCTACCAGTCATGTCTTGACTGACACACTTCATACTGGTAAGGGTGACAAAATACTTTTAACTATGTGTATGTGCACACATGATGGCTGTCTTGTGTATCTTGCATTCATTTGATATGTAGCTTGTGCAGTCCTCAGAAATGATAGGGGCAGCGTATTCATCAGGCACATCAAAAATGGTGAAACGTTTCAGAGAGATACTGTATTGTGCTACCAGGTCCGCAATTTCTTCCAATGATGTATTATTACCGCTGTACACTGACAAATATGCATGTCGAAATAGTTGGTGGGTGATAAGCACTGTCTAGCTCCTCGAGTGTCTTTCTGATTGCAAAACTGTCTGACTGAATTCTCCAGTGTGCCCCCTACTGTCATCTTCCAATAACATGCGTAGTATATGGGCAAATATGTAAACAAATATACTGATTACATTCCCTGTTGATTAATGGTTTAACTGTCCTAAGTCAGCCAAACTGCCATCAGTTCTTCACCTTTCAGCAGCCTTCAACAATCAATTTCATATCTCTCTTGTCTATCCTCCTATGTTGCGGATTTCATGACACACTACTGCATGGCAATTGTTTGATTCTTGCCTGGAGAAACGATTATATGACATGAACCAACATGCAGACCATCCACATTTGATCCATGGTGATTTTCCACTGGTGTCCCACAAGGTTATGTGCTGAGCTTTTTTTGTTTTGGCTCTATACCTCTATACAACTCTCTTTCTTGCATCACACTTAATCAGTCATGCATTTTGTTTCTACTTTAGCAGAATCTGGTCATTTCTTTCCAAAGGGGAGGTTATTTCACGATTGGACGAATGAAACTTGTTTCTGGCATGTCAATCTTTGTACACCTTTCCAACCTATTCATAAAGAAACTGCATAGCATGTTTTCAACCTTCTCAGGCGCTCCGACATTCTCCCATTTCTATGCTCTATGAGTCACTTTTTGAATTTGCTTGCATCAGACTTGCCTGAATTCAAATAAAAAATAGAACAGAACCCACCTACCTCAAAGCACTTATCACACCCTGTTTCTCACGTGCTCCCTTCAAGCCTCTATCACTACTCCATTTGACCAAAAATCCCTCAGGGTAAAAGAATGACATGCATTAAGGGTTTTCTGTCTGGCACCCAGGTGATAAAATAAACCTTCCGAGACTCTCTGAAAAGTCAAAGACCTATCTCTTTGGGTTGAAATCTGGTGCTGGTTGTATAGAAGCCTATGGTATATTAATGTAGATCATTTTTATTCTTAGCAGATCATTCAGTGAGAGCTGATGCCCTGTGGACGGGGACAGAGTCATCTGGAAAAGGATAGGAAAGCTTCAAAAATAATAAATCAGAAGAACTTTGCACTGATTTATGGTGAAGCTTCTCGCTAAAAGAACAAGAGGAGCAATTTGTGCAAACAAAAGAAAGTCACTTCTGAGTGTATAGTTGCTTGTGGGTGTGCACCATCCACCATTAATCTTTTTTCCCCCAAGTTTTGAAGAACAGTCGCTTTGCACCTCCATGGTCTGGGTCGATTCCCGCCTCTGGTCTGTGTGCATGGAGTTTGCATGTTGTCCCAGCACATGGTGGGTTTCCTCTGGGTACTCCAGTTTCCTTCCACAGTCCAAAGACATGCAGATTAGGCTAGAGTGAATGTTGTGAGTAGGGAACTGAAAAAACATTGCACTACAGGAAGGCTCCTAGGAATCTTTCAAACTAATTCTGGATTTGTCACTAAGAATTGCGGAGAATGTACTCTTCTGTACTCAGGTCGCACTTTTTGCTCTGTTGGTTGTTGTTGAAACTGCGCCTATGTATCAGGAATTAGTTTTCACCTACTGCTTTGTCACTTGGGCGAATGTAATGTATGGTAATACAGTCATTGGATTTTCCATTCATTTGTCATCTGCCTGTAATTGAAATTCTGTAATACAGCCTCTGGTGTGAATAAAAGTCACCTCAGGATATCCAGATTCTGGAGGGAGTTCAAAGTCCTGGAGTCAAAGACACCATATGTACAGTATAATATATTCCCTCTCATGCGCTGCTCTGTCTCATGTTTTTTTTTTTTTTTTTTGGAAACATGCTAAATTAGCTAGAACTAATTAGGAAGGACTGCACTGATTTTGCATCTAAGCACAGATTTAGACATTTTATCCATCACTAATTTTTTTTCTGGAGGGAACATTATTTTTGTATTTTATTGATCTATTTATTATTATTATTATTATTATTATTATTATATCTTTATTTAAAATATATTATGATATATTATTAAAGTATGTAATATATATTTTTTAATATACTGTATTTCCCAAGCTGCTGTTAAAGGTTTATGATATACTCCAGATTTGATTTAAGGATACAACTGAATCACTTCTCAGATGCAATGGGAAGAAAAAAAAATTTAATGTTTAGTAGATCACAAGAAAGATGCTATTTCTGAACATTTCTAACACCTAGGCTCTAAAAATCGCACGTGCCCTTGTGGAGGCCCACACAGGTACAAAATACCCCACATGCATTGTGCACACAACAGATACAGACTTAGACACATGAAAAAAAAAAGGGCAATTTACATTTCAAGCAGGATTGTACAAATATCAACATTTTTTTTTAGCAATTATAAATTAACATTGTGCAAACAGCCACCCCAGAGTCATCATCCTCATGCCCGTCTTCACCATTGTCATCCTCCTGGAGTTCATATTTGATGGACAACATGGAGCCATAGCTACGAGTTTCAATTTAGACACAGCGTAACACATTTTCTGTACTGATATTATGTTTATATGGCTGAATTAATGAATCTGGGTCTGCATATGCACCATCCCTGATGACAAAAGTTTTGATCAAGTTGATATAGTTTGTTCAAAGTGTAAATTTCTAGTGAGCTTTCATGGCTTCCAGATTCATAGACAGACTTTAAAAATACTTTTAATAAGTGACACTAACCACCTTACATGGTGTACTAATAAGTGAGACAGTGGAGAAATAAATCACAGACAAATCTGATCTGGCATGATGCCCTGTTTTTAACATTGAGTCCAAGTCTTTCTGAACTTTTTAGACTCTATTTGTTTATTCTGTGTTTAACTAAGATCAGGCTATTTTTACTTGACGGTCACAGGGGTGCAAGTCCTTGGAGGGAAACACAAGCAGTTGGCTTGCTGTAATGATTCACGGGAATGCATTAACATAACAATGCGTCAAGAGTTTCTGTTAATCCAGACTGGACCCTTTGTAAATGTATTATAGGGTAATCAGAATCTAGCATTTGATATAGTGTGTGATCATGTGCAGGGATTTCTTTTGTGCATTTATCAAAGCTCATTAAAAGGAACAGATAAATTAAATGCATATAATTTGACCATCAAATTTAATAGACATCAGTATCTTTTAGGGCTTTCAATAGTTCATCATTAATAAACACAAATAGGATGAGATTCATTCATTGAAACTCTATATTTATTTTATATATTGATCTTTTATCTAAAAACTCTAGTTTTTTGGTTTTACTCAGTTGACACACAGCAGTAAGACTGCTTTAGGCTGCTTTCACACTGTGCTGGTTTTATTCTACTGGCATGGAATCCTGTGAAAAGTGTGAGGAAAGCGCTGACAGCAGTTTTGCTCTTGTCATATCTTTTTTTTCACATATCGCAGTTAGGGGGCTGGGGTCAGAGTGCAGGGTCAGCCAGGAAACAGCACCCCTAGAAGGTTAACAGCTTTGCTGAAGGGCTCAACAGTGACAGCTTGGAGGTACTGGGGTTTGAACACCAGACCTTCTGATTGGTAACCCAGAGTCTTAACCATTTAAGTAACCACTTCCCAGGCAAAGTACAAAGACTCAAACCAGTGATGGTACGCAATAGTACCCATCCCACTAACCATTACACCAGTACAAGACTAAGGAGTAATAATAAGAAAAACAAACATTGTGGCTAAAAATATGATCTTCTTAGCTAGAGCTGTGAAACACTATTGGTTTGATTGAATAGCACTACTGTTTATTGTCTAAACTTTCTCATGCAGCTACTGTACGTGTTAACGGTTATGACATATTACAACCTAAAACAAGATTCTAATAAACACCTTCTGCTCCAGTCCCCTAGGTGGCGATAATGCACCGAACCGCGCATGAACTCAAAAGAAGAAGCGATGCTCTTGAAAAATGTAAGTATTTTCAGCAAAAGGAAATGGATTGTATTTTCTGTGGTATATTTTAAATGAATTTGTACATTTTTCAGCTATTTGACATTTGTAAATTTAGGTAAATCATTTTAAAAGTGTGAATCAATTTTGAATCGAAAATTGACACATCGATTAATTTAAATGAATCAATTAACAAAATATCGATTACACAGCATAATCAATTAAATCTCCAAGCCCTACTGTGAGGGGTTAATTATTAATGTTTCAGCATAAATAAAAATAACACTGCATGTATGTTTAGGGAGCTGATGATATGTGACATGAGGTTTCACTTAAGTAAAGTCTTGACTTTCTGTCTCCAAAGATATAGTGTCTCATTCCCAATCTTTATTTTATATATCACTAATTGTTAATCACAAATATATTCGGAATGATAAAACTAATCTAAAATTGCAAGCCATGCCAGTTAATGTAATTTCTTGTTAGCACTGGTAATAGTGTCGATGGTGAAAATTAGTGCTGAATAAGCTACTTCTTTTCACAAAAAAAGCTCTGGCCAAGTGTGAAAGCAGCCTTATGGTTCGTGTGTTAAGTCCAACTTAGTCATTTTCTGCAAAGCCGGAGTTACTACTCTATGTGGTGGTTCAGTTCAAATGGAAAAAGATGGCAATCTAAGTTCCCCTCATTTATGCACAAAATACACACAATAAGCTGCCATGTTTTCTTCTGGAAAACAAAAATTCGACCCACGTTGCAATATGGTGAGTAGGAGGTCTGTAATGACTGAGGTCATAGATTACAGCTATAAATGCTGAAGCGAGTACTGGTATGTTGAGCTGTTGTGACTTTGTTATTCTCTCTGGTTCAAATCCAATCAAGAAATACTGTAAAATGCACACAGCTCTAAATAATCTACAGTACTGTCCAAAAGTCTTGACTCCCCCTCATTTCTTCATATTTTGCTTCCAAAGAGCCAGACTTTCTAGTATTTTTAATGTAGACTTCAGAAATAAGTTATGCAGACTTGCTGATGGACTTTTTTTGTCCCTCATTTTTAGTCCAGTCCCTGTACCCGACCAGTTTCAGAGGAATAGTTTTTGTTTGGTATGTCACATACTGTAGTGACCACTCAGGCATAAAAAACACAGTGATAAACAGGTGCAGATGACAGATGATCAGTATACTGGTGATGCTGAATGCTGAGAAACAAATGAGAGGGGAAATGAGGTTGCTGCTGAGGTTGTTACATAAACAACAGATTTTTAAATCGTCTCTTTAGGCACTTTGCAGCCTGTCGCATTTCCTCCCATTTCTTTCCACATCAATTAATTTAATTAAATATAAAGAAATTGGGGGCGTCAAGACTTTTGCACAGTACTGTATATATTTACAATTAATAACTGTTTACCAATCTTCCTGGTCATATTAAAAGGGTTAGTCTTGTAAGTAATATGAACTCGCAACAATGTTGATTAACGTTATCCGGAGGTGACGGAGGACAAATCATGTAAGGTTAGGGTTTTTTTTTTTTTTTTTTTTTTGGAGGGGGGCATTTTTCCCATATCTGAGGGAGAAAAGGCACACCTTCCGAACTGCATGATAAGATCGTGCACTGATCTTTTGTCTGTCTGAGACCTTATAAAAAAATAATAATAATAAAAAAAAAACACAACAGCAATAACTAAACCTGACAAGTTACAGAAATACAAAAAAAAAAGGGCCTTTTATTTTCCAAGACAACATTAATATTAAGATAAAACTAGACATTTGATTTTTATGTTCTTGGTCACAGATGATTTCTTAGACACTTAGTAATCTTTCACGGTCTGCTTTTCAGAACCACTGTACTTCCTGAATGGATCCTGAAACACAATTGGAGAGCCTGAATGTGTATTTTCTCTCCTGCATTCACACAAATAATTTGTGATCCACAGTAACCCGAAATGTCGATGGTTTACATGTCCAGGTTTGTGTCCATTTGAGGTTCATGTTGTAAGTTGTATTGAGTTTTTTTTTTGTCTTTTTTAAAAATTTTTTACAGCATGTCTTCCTTCAGGTCCGTGTGCTGAATATACACAGTGCTTTGGTGACGTGGTGTGTGGACATGTTCTAACCAAACACAAAATTTTTCACATGAGATGGACAGCTCAGACGAGCGTAGAGCGATCACTGACGTGCTCAAACACTGTTCCACATGAAACACACACACATACACATTAGACCCATCCTGGTGCTGCTCGCTTGGATTTTGGACTCGTACCCGTGAGTGTGTGAGAACGTAGTGGGACCATCGCTGACTAACACACACTCACACATATACACACAGACATGTATATGCTTGCATGTGTTCTCACATGTTCACATGTTGCTCTCGATGCTCCCTCGTGGGTCCTGATTGCACACCATCGGCTCTTCTGCTGCCGTGCTGATGGTGGAGCTGGTGCCGTCCGGTGACCTGGAGGTGAAGTGCAGGCGGTCCGCGCCGTTATGGCAGCTGAGTGTGAGCAGCTGCTTTTCTTCGGCGCTGCAGACGTCCATACTTGAGCATGTGTCGTCTGGTAGCCTCTTCATGCTGGATGCCGCTTGGACGTGCTTGTTGATGGTCATCTGAGCCGTGTTGCTATAGGTGTGCCGGTAGTCGTTGTCGATGTCCTTCCCTTTCCAGCGCTTCCAGAACTTCATGATCTCAGACTGTACCTGGAGGAGAAAAAGTCATAAGAGAATGTTACAAAAGAGCACTTTTAATATTAGCATAGCATCCCTTTAACCGCCCAAAGGCTATCAACATTGCTAATCTAACCAAAATTATTTGCACCTCTAACCATCACATTCGTATGATCCTTGTATGATCCTTGTTCCAGATTTAGTCCACAATTTGCTGCTATAATGTGCTCCACTCTATATCTGAGAAGGCTTTCCACTAGATTGTGGAGCATGGTTCTGGGGATTTGTGTTTGTTCAAACATCCTACAAGATCACAAGTCAGCTCAGACACTGATATTGAGAGGTTGAGGAGGCTTGAATTCCAAAGGTGTTCAGTGGGGGTGGCACGGTGGCTTAGTGGTTAGCACAGTCGCCTTGCACCTCCAGGGTCTGGGTTCGACCCCCATGCTTGGTGGGATTCCTCTGGGTACTCCAGTTTCCTCCCACAGATTAGGCTAATTGACATTCCTAATTGCCAGTAGTGTGTGAATGAGGGTGTGTGCCCTTTAATGGACTGGCAACCATCCACTGTGTACCCCGCCTCGTGCTCTAAGTCTCCAGGGATAAGCTCAAGGATAACCACAGGATAAAGTGGTGTAGACAATGGGTGAGTGTTCAGTGGGGCTGAGTTCAGTCAGACCTCTGTGCAGGACACTCAAGATCTCCCACTCCAATATTAACACTTCAACACACCATGTTTTCATGGAGCTGGCTTTATGCACAGATGCATCGTGATGCTGGAACAGGCTTGGGGTTTCTTAGTAGAAAGAAATGTGCAAACATGCAGCATACAAGACATTTGAAACAAAACTGTACACTTGTGGCAACATTTTCTGAAGAAATACATCGAACGCAGTGCTGGAATGAACGCTCTGACCTGTGTAGCTGTGTATGTGTTTCCAATAAGACTCCACTGCTAACCAGTATATGATCTGACCTGCCCATACAGTTCTGATAATGCAGAAAATAATTTCAATCGTTTTTTAAAATTTATTTTATGAGGGTTCATATTCATTTTAAACTGGAACTTGACATTTAAAGCAATTTCTCATGAATGAAGGTGTAAAAGCAATTGACATTTACAGAAGACTTTACAGAAGCACAGTATGGTGATGAGCCTCTTAGCTGCAGTAAAACATTTAAACAGTGCAAGCGTTTTATGGAAGGCTGTACATCCATGACTGACTGATTTCAGGCCCACTGCAGTCATTTCTGTGAACATTCAGTGAATGGAACACCTGATCCTTGAAAAACGACAAATCGATAACTTGCGGATGAGACGCATCTCTCTGTGGGAACTGTATCCGGAGTCATCATTCACCAACACCACTTGCACATTATAGGAACTCGGCTGGGAGGTATTGCCACATCCCCGTACAATCCTGACCTCACTCCAAGCCATTTCCACATGTTTGGGCCATTAAAGGATTTCCTGGGAGGCAAGTGTTTCAGACGTGCGATCATGGCTCTGGAATACAGAAAAAAACTTTCTACCTTGATGGTATGCAAGCACTAGTGAAACGCTCGGATAAGTGCATTTGCGTAGCAGGGGATTATACAGAGAAATAAAGGGAGTTTTTACTCTCAGAACTGTGTTCTGTTACTCTGCGCAATCAAAAGTCCAGCTTTGACCTGAATGCACCTCAATTTGAGCAAATCTTATAGAGAAATGAAGGGAGTTTTTACACTCAGAACTCTTCTTTTAGTTCCGCTTTGACTTGAACGCCCCTCGTAGTAATGATATGATTATAGATACCATAGTTTAGTATCACAAAGAAAATCGCCACCATGTACACTTTCTCCTTTAGATCACAGTTCTAACAAATTTCATCCAAACTTGTCCATCTGTGAGCACACGCGTGTAAATAATGACAGAAAAAGCAGCAGTTTGCAAAGGTGTGTTTGGATGTCTTGACGTGTCTCACATGGAGGAAGTGTCCTCCCTGCTGGGTGAAAATGATCAAATTGAGAGACAGTGTGGGTAAAAAGGGAACGTGATAGTGTTTAGCTCACCTCTTTGTTGACAAAGCAGTAGAGGATGGCCACCAGCAGCCCCTGTAAACATGACACACATACTGTAAGCAGATCTGCTATACACACCAACACCCACAACAAAAGACAAAACAAATCCAATGGTCCAGATCTATAAGAGAGCGTCTCTTTTTTGGACTCTCTCATCTGCTTTGTTAAACAAGCATAATGCTTAATTAAACAGATTCTCCAGACTCGATGATGTGTACTGACGCACCTAATAGCTGTGTGTCACAGTCAGTGTATCACAAGGTGACTCAGCATGACTGTGATGCCTCTCCTTTCCCTGCATTTATCTCTGCTTTCAAAGTTCACAGTTCAGCATTAGTGACTTCACTAATATTGTACTCAGTAATGTACATCACTTTAAGGAAGAGTTTGGGTTTTTTTCAAGTCAAAATCAAAATTGAGGTGCACTTAAGTACATTACCATAGGTTGTAATCGTTATAAGTTGTCCTAGTGATGGGACGTACTGTGCTGATGCTTCGAGGCGTGTGTCGAGAAATACAGTACAGGAACTATTTAGTGAAACGCGTTTCGAGGCTTGTATTGTATAAATGAATTTAATGAAATTATGGACTTTAATATCCATACCTAATGCTATAATCTGCTGTTCACAATAGAAAAATATTACATAGTTTAATGAAAATCATGTATAATTCTCATTCCCAACATACAGTAGGGCAAGACAGCTTTGAGAAGATCACATACAGTACTGGTAAAATGACTACGAACACATCTACTCCTCTTACATTCTTTGACCAGTTGTGTGCAAATGAAGCCTCGAGAAATGAACCCTTTTGTGAACCAATTGGCTGGAAGACTTCAGGGCTTTATGAAGCTTCATCTTCCCATCACTAAGTTTTCCTGCTTTGCACACAGACTGTGAAGTTGTAACACGAGTACAATCTACGTAATTGGAGCAAAATTCCACAACCCTCGTTCTGTGCAAAAATGCTTAAAAAACGTTTAATTTGTACTAAATGCAATGTAACTTTGAAATATACCAACTTGATTTCACTCAGTGGGACTTAAGAAGCATCATATGAATCTCAGCTAAACTTTGGAATGCATTTGTGCATGGAACGAGGGTTGTGGAACTTGGCCCAGATTACCGATTACATTGCATTGCATTCCTGGTGACAAACTTCACGGTCCAAAGCATGAAAAACGTCCAAGACTTATGTTAATACACTTGTACGCACCTTAATTTTAATTTATCTTCTTTTAATTTTGTGAAGCTGCTTTGAGACAATGACCATTGTTAAATGCGCTTATATAAATAAAATTTAATTGAATTTAAGTCAGCCTTGAAAAAACAAACAATCCCTTTAAGCAGATGAAACTCATATCTACTGTGCCAGTGTGACTTTATTTAACGAATGTTCGAGAAATACTGCAAAGTCGAGAAATACTCATATGTATATTCATATGATGCAACTCAGAAGCAAACAAAACCCCCACAAAATATAATTAAATCTGTTCACAATTGAATCAGATTCAGATTGAGTACTAACTATAGAGTATACAGTGTTGGAATGCGTTCATAGAAATTCCTGTGTCACCTGCACGGAGTTGAAGACGAGGTCGATGAACATCTTCGTGAGCCGCAAGGTGACGGCTCCGTTTGACGTAGACTCGTCGGTGATGAAGGAAAACAGGACCAGATGGCTCCCGAGCAGAGGGATGAGGGTAAGTGTGGACTTTGCGAGTCTGAACGAGAAAGCAAAGCAAACAGGGTTGTAGACAGTAACAATTCACAAGGAAAACTTGAATTTGAGAAACATATTCGCTATTAAAGATATTTCTTGTATTAGCTAAACACCCACCGGAACTTGTAGTCAGTGTATCTCATTTGGTGAGCCCTCAGCTTGGACACGAGGATGTTAATGATGCGTATGAAGATAAAGAAATTGATCTGAGTGAAGGAGAAAGCAGAGACGAGGTTAAACATCTCCAGGCTCTGCTTACTACCATTATGTCATGTTAAGATGAGACAACCGTGACATACTGTATGTTTGCTCAGACAGCGTGTGCACTCGGTCACCCATGGCCAGCTGCAGGAACACGACGTGAACATCGGTAACAGTGCGTTAAATAATGTCTGAAATGAGCGAAAATTGTCTTCTACCTTGAACCCTGAAGCACAGCAATTCTGAGACACGAAGACTGGTTAGCTAACCCTCACACTCTCCAGTCAAGATATTGTTTAAAGCACACAAGGAGCGCATAACTAGCAGCAGACAGCCTTAAGTAACACAAACACCCCTGACTGATGAATACTAAGTAGGTAACCCATTCAGGTATGAGTATCAAGTACCATGACCATGTGCTCGTCCTCACACTCGATCCGGGGGGAAAAAAAAAAAAAACCTGTATTGATGCGTCCCTAATAACAGCAATCAGTGAATGGATTAAAGGTAATGGGTTAAGTGCTGCCGAGTCGAAAGTATTCCATTAAACAATTTCACGCAATTTCTCTTTCCATAACCTCAATCAATACAGGACTCCATAATCACACGCTTCCTGTGTAACCCTTTATGTTCATGCTCAGCCCAGAGAGGTGTTTAGCCCTCACACGATAGTCGTGTTTAAGCCAGACAGTTTGATCTTCTCAGAAAGCTGAAGGACTATGATTGCTAGAATGTACTGTAAGCACAGAGACTCTCACCAGCACTGCCAGTAATATCGGGGAACGAATAATCCACCAGAAGCCCATGCTTGTGTTCTGCTCCCAGCAACTAAGGACAGAAAAACACACATTACATATACTGTAGATTACACACAGAAAATATACTGACACCATTTAAGAGATGTAATATTAAAATGTGTAAAATTTGCGGGCTGTTCAAGTCAAAGCAGGACTTTTGATTGTGCAGAATAACAGAACACAGTTACCGTATGAGAGTAAAAACAGGCTTTATTTCTTTATATAATCCCCTGCTCCACTAATGCACTTACTCCAGCGTTTCGCTAGTGTAGTGCTTGGATACCATCAAGGTTTTCTCTGGAGCCATGTTTAGACTGACTGCTTCACAACTGGAACTCTGGCCTTCCAGGAACTCCTTTAATGTCCCAAACACGTGGAAATGAGTGAGGTCAGTCCTGGGGATGTGGCGAGCCCCTCCCACCCGAGCTGTAATGTGTAAGTAGTGTTGGAGAATGATTGTGTGTTGATCGTTGACTTTCAAGGATCAGGTGTTCCACTTGCTGAATGTTCACAGAAACGACTGCATTGGGCTCTGAGCCACCTTGGCCGAGATCGTCATTCACGGACATAAGGCCTTTTTTAAAACGTTGGTAAAGTTTTACTGCAGCTAAGAGGCTCATCACTGTACTGTGCTTAAAGTCAAGTATACTGTAAATGTCAATCTATAAATTTTAAACCTTCATTTATGAGAAATTTCTTCACAAGTCCTGGTTTGATTTGAATGCTCTTCAACAAGACAACAATATTTATAATTTAATAATAGATTAATAATAACAAGAAGAATGCATTTTTTTTTTTTTACTTTTTGATATCGTTCTCCTAAATTGTGCCTGACTTGCACTGATAAGTCAATTGTTGGTGTGTTTAGGTTTAGATGCTCCTCACATTCACAATGCAGAACTGTAGCCTTATGGATCCAGGCTCCACTACGGTCGACTTATACGTAGGCTGTACAGCCCTGCTTTTGCATGGTCTCCTCCCCTTGTCCCTCTGGGTTTCTCCTTGGCTCTCTGATTTCCTTCCACCTCCAAAAACATGCATGACTACGGTAACTTGCCTCCAGGTATCAATTTTTTTATACATGGTGTCCTGTGATGAACGGGTGTCCCATACAGCGTTCCGGCTCTACGGTGACACTGACCAGGGTAAAACACTAAGAAAACTGACTGAGGCAGAGCAACCAGTTTCTCAGATGTGAACAGGAACCATGCTGACAGTGCTAATGAACCAAAATCACTAATCAGTGTTAATGATGGTGTCCAGAGCTCAGGATGGAACTTGGGACATTGAAGCTCCCAATGTACCATCATGCTGCATACAATTAACGCTACCACTTGTTCATGTAATATTTTTAGAGGTAGCCATGAAAATTAGTCAGTTTAGTCAGTTTGAGCTGTTGCAGGTACCATGCCTGTGGACATCGCTACATAGTTCCTGATAAACAGAGGCTTTGGTGCTGGAACCGAGTTTTGCAGCAAGTATGTAGGACAAAGTAAAGTAAAAAAACTGAAAGTAAATTATTAGCTCATGCTCAATGGAGTGTATCCATGTATATCCTGAGATCCACAGACTGTATCATTAGAGGTAACTTTGCCAGCATGAAAGTGCACAACACTTTACAGATAACAGGCTTTATAAAGACAGACGCAGCTTATACGCCAAAAGATGATCTCAGGCTGGAGTCATCCAGGAGTCCTAAGTGGAGCAGAGGGACAGGATCGTAAGCAGCCGTGCACGCCGGCTCATCCTCATCCTCATGAGAATGGACAGATGGAATGGGCAGGTAAGAGCGAAGAGAATGCACCGTGACATTTACGGAACTTATGTAACAACTGAACACACTCCAAAAAGAAAAAGAAGAAAAAAAAAATCTTCCAGTGTGCTTGCTTTCGTCTGCATTTTTTATTTTATTCTGACAGACAAGATGTCATTTTTCAGCGCTCCTAAATGTCTTCATCCAAAGATGTACCTCTAATGTTTGAAGATTTCCCTCAACACATTTGCCAGCACTGATTTATTAGTATAACACAATGATCAAATTCTTTAAGAAGTATAATTAAACAATAAACCCTGATCTTTCTAAACAGAGCACCACCGCAGTACCAATGAGTCTGGATCAGTGTCACTTTTTTATTACATCATAAAACACCAGGCAGAGACCCTTATGTATTACTACTAATAAGTAAGCAAAGAGCATCAGCCATGAAGTGTAATTTACTTCCTGAAAGCCGTCCAGAGTGTAAGATGGACTGTGTAATCGAAGAGCTTAGCAGCAGAAACTGTGAGAACCCTCCATGTTTTTTTTCCCAGCTAGTGCTTCAAAAGACAAGCAGCTCGTCTGCCGAACGTCAATGTCACGGCCAGAGCAGTTGCCATGGTGTAGCTCACGTTTCTGTACCTTGTACGTCTCTTATGTGCTTGATTTGTTATACAACAGCTGCTTGTCAGGCAGACTGATCACCCTGCACCCAGAAACAGACTTACACTGGATGTTACTTTTAACACGTAATGAAACTCATTCAGCAGCTCTGAAAGTTGATATTATTTGGGGCAGATTCTGATACACTCTCGGATAATAGAAGGGTTAAATCTTGAACACTGGCAGGTTCTTTGGTTTGTTTTTCCAGACAAATTGGTACGACTGGACACTCATTAAATAAGACTTTTAAGTCTGAGCTGCTATATATATGAATTTAGATCATTCAAAATTGAAATATTACAAATAAGTAAGATAAATTAGGCAGTACTAGTGTTAGTACCCGTTGTTGATGAAAGGATAAAGCTAAAAATAAGCTGATCAGCTTATTTAAGTTCATAATAAGCTGTAATCAGTGATATTATTATTTCAGGTTGATGCACACATACATGTCTGCCTGTCTTTCTGCATAACTTATTAATACAAAGAAGGAAAATTTTGTAAGGTGGAGTATCTAACACCTTGTTTAAGTTGAGTATGTTACACCTTGTTTACGATAAGTTGTACTTCTTTCGTCGTCAGCCAGATACACTTCCTGTTTGGTAGTCAGAGAGTGACTCACAGATGAGAAATCGAAAAAGTAAACTGGATAAAGATAAACTTGTCTTAATCCGACTCCAGCGAGTTAAGAGTTGTGGCAGTTTGTACGTGCATTACAGTCGCTTCTGTGTCTTCCACATGCTGTCTATACACGGTAAACTATCATGTTGATTGGCTCTGTTGAGTAATTTTTACAGTATAGCTACGTCAACCTGGAGGGAAAAAGCGCTAAATTCGTCCAAATAGGCGCTAGATGCTGTGATGTAATCTGGCACATAATTGCTCATAACGTCACTTCCTCTAAACATACCATAAATTTCATTTATGGCGCTGGTTTAATTTCAGGCAAATACCTAAGTACTGCCAATATTTCATTAAATTCTATAGAGAGATTTTCAGACTGGTTTTGGGTCCTCCAATGTATGAAACGTAAAGATATTGTTTAAAAAGCGAGTTCTGACCAATTTACAGACAAAACCTTTCTATTATTTATATAGATAATTAAGTGACGTTTCATGCATATACTATATATATAAAAAAAAAAACGTACCTCTCGTTCTCGTAGGTATATTTTACAATGACCCAGGGTAAAACAAAGATCAGTGGCGCTCCTGTTAAAAAAAACAACAACACACAAGACAAATATTATTTTAAGAAATCAGTACTTGCTTTTACACTTGGCACGACTGATTCATATCATACCCAGGTACAATTGTCCCCTCCTTAACTTTCCCACGCTGGCCAGCTTTCAGAATCAGTAAAATAGTTTTGTACTACAGCAGTGGTTCTCAACCCTACTCCTGAATGACCACAGCCCTGCTGGGAAAGGGTCCTCTGGCACCAGGGTTGAGAAGCACTGTATTAGAGTAGACTTACAGTATATTCCACTTTCCAATACAACAAGTTGCAGTCTATATTGCTGCTTGATATCTGGAATTTCCTTCGGAATCAATCAATGAATCTATCTATCTATCTATCTATCTATCTATCTATCTATCTATCTATCTATCTATCTATCTACTGTATCTATGCTTTGAATATGACAATTACGGATGGGGAATTTTAGCGTGTAACACTGTTTATTGTCCAACTGGCAACCCAGTCTGTTAGTTGAGAGTGCTGCATTCTGATCGCCAAGTAGTTCCTGAGAAGTAGACTGCACAAGGAGCAGAAATACTACAGCATGGACCGCAGCAATCGGCAATCCATTGCTCTTCCTGTGATATCCCAGACGTGAATTTTTTCTACCTGAATTTTATTACCTGATTTTTCTCGACCTGTGAGGTTAAAAAATAATAAAGATGGTATTTTTAACATTTGAAAATATTATATAATTAAATAATATATTATTTATATAATATATAAAACAGAACTTTAGTAACTTGAATATTTTTGCATTGAATTTTAAATGCTTGAATTACATTTTCATTTGAAATATCCAACCACAATAAACTGCAGTGCCAAAAATAAATGCTGTAAGTATTTTTTCAATTCAGATCAATTGGAAGCAAAAATTTTTTTTATTGGAACAAGTTTTTTTTTCAGTTCATGTAAATCATCATGCTATTTTGCTTTGGGGAATTTTGGCACTGTTATAATTCCATAAAGTACGCACTTAGTTGGTTTGTGAGCCCTCAATAAACACAAAGAATAAACTTTCAAAGCATGGTATGCTTATTTGTTCCTGTGCATCCTATGGAGTTTTCACATTACACAAACTTACTGAACATTAGGATTAAATCGTACTGGAACCAGACTAGTAACACAATGATTATTGAAAATATACACTAGGGGTGTGTTGGGATAATGATACATGATTTGGATTGAACATTTTCTTTATTGCAGTTTGTTTTTTACATGAAATCTAGCAGGTTGTACAGGTATGAAATCTGTCGACTGGGAAGCTGGTGTTTTTTAACAGATGTTGGTAACCCCATTTTAGACTGGTGAAATTATTATTAAAACCTGGAAGGACAGTCCTGTACTATTAACTTAAGGAAATGTGGTCAGAAACAAATAATGTATAGAGAATACTTAAATATGGTAAAAAAAAAAAATTTAAATAGCATTGAAAAAATGGAAGTTGAAGTGAGCTATATTCAAAGCTAAAATCACAGGACTGGAACTAAACAAACACTTAATATGTTTTTTATATGCAAACCACATTTTGACACATGAATAGACCACAATTTTGTGCGGCCTAATCAAAACTAAAGGCGGTCGAACAAAATATTAATGTAAGAGTGTGCAACTTTTATTTTGGCCAGGCAGTACGCAGTAGTTAGTCTATATCTATCTTTAAAAAAAGTAATAATAAAAAATTAAATTTGTATCTCTAGTTAAGACCAAGGGGCGTAAACCTCTGGTACGGAAAAATTAAGCCAATGCAGATGTGCCAAAAGTGAGTCAATCCCTATAGACCTCCATGTAACAACTTTACAAGAGATATAAATGTTTGCAGCCTAGCACATAAAAGGTTTTTGTTTCTATCGCATGATTTCCCACTCATGACAATTGTACATGAGGTACTTTTATGTAACTCATAAGTTAAAATTATATTTAAGCTGTATGCATAATTAGTGGGTGTGGACAATTTGAGTAACAGGTGCATTGCATGAATGATGGAGTTCAATCAAATGCATTAGCATATAAATTATTGTTTGTTAGCCACCATAGCATTTTAGCTAAGTTAAAGCTAAGCCGAGGTGGAGGTGGGTGGACTTTAAGCAGAGTCAGGTTCTGCCACATTAGTGACAGCCCGAGCTCCCACATCCTTCAAAACTGCTCTTCAGAAAGCCTATGGCTGATGTCATCTAGGGTTTGACCAGTAATTTCTATACAGTCTATAAGACAATTCATGAATAAAAGTGATGCGACTGAGGTTGAGGAAGTCTCAGAACCAGACTTCACACACCATGCTGCTGCTGTTGTCATTTATACATGGTTTGGGTTTAAATCTGATCTACAGGGAGGAATACTTTAAGCATGGTACATACTGTACACTATACAGATATATTCTAAGTAAAAATATTTCTAAGATCTGTTCATGTTTGAAAGACACCTCACCCCAGCCGATGCACAGGTAGATGCTGAAGTGGTTCCCTTCAGTCAGCACCGTGACTGCTAGTAAGTTGTGCAGGTATATCCCCTCCACCAGCAGCCAGTGGCTGTTTGCAATAATACTGTACTGCATCATCACTACAGCAGTCTTGCAGCCCACATCAGACTGGGAGACCTACAGAACACAGAAGGTTGTCCACTGTTTTTAAACTCCTAAGGTGGATGCATTGTAAAATTATGGAAGCCACATGCGTTGATTTGGACTTCTTTAAACTTGTTACATAAACTGCTTGCAATCAATTGCTATATGTGTTATAATTACAACTGCGATTACTTGGCTGAATTCTACAAGGTGTGTTAAAATAAAAGCAGAACTTTTGATTGAGCAGAATAACAGAACACAGTTATAAAAGTAAAAACCTATTATTAGTGGTGCTTGCGAAGCGAAGCACTACTATTGTTATCTCACAGTCTTATTATTATTTTTTTTCTTCTTCCGTATGAAAGTTTGGCGCGTAACTAGTCCTGCACCGTTTGTCGTAGACCCATGAATGAGGTGTCAAATCGTGCGGCCCATTCGGGAATGGGGTGCTATGACTTTTTTAAGGTCCCATAGACTTATCTAAAAAAAGTCCCATAGACTTATCATTGAGACCAACATCAGCTATGACATCACAGCTATGACTATGATGCCACGGCAAGCACCACTCACATTTTCTTCAGGAAATGTGCCTCTCTAGTTTCTCTATATAATCCCATGCCCCACTAATGTACACAAGTTTGCTCAATATGCCAGGGCAATGATCAGCATTTTGATCAGACTGACTGCTTCTCGTCTATGTGGAAATGGCTTGGACATTACAGAAAGTCAACTGGGAGTTATTTCCACCACGCAGTCCTGACCACGATCCAAGCCATTTCCACATGTTTGGGCCATTAAGGGAGTTCCTGAGAGGCCAGCGTTTCAGACAAGAAGCAGTCAGCCTGAGCATGACCCTGACGTACTGAGTAATTTTCAAGGATCAGGCGTTCTACTCGATGATTGATCATGAGAATGTCTGCGGGCACCTCGCCTTATATAACAGACTGTCTGATAATCTGTGTTCTCTATGTCAGATTACTCAATGATGATCCTTTAAATTTTAACCTAATGCTTATTTAAAAAATATGCATCACTATAAAAAAGCCATAAATATACACATCGAGCCGGAAACATTGTCTCCCAAGGCAGTGTATTGTAATTAAATGAAGGAAAATATATTTGACTGTAAAAATTAATACTTTTTTCCACGCTGTTTACAGTCCCATACAGTAAATCAACAACAACAACAGAGTTCATTTAGATAACACTGCCTGATTGATCTTTTAGCATTGTGGCTAACAATTAAAGCCAATTATCCAGTGCTACAAAGAAGGTTGTTTTGATTCCTCTCTCAGGCCAAGACGAGCTAATTGCCGCAAATATAACCTGCTGGAATGGTTGTAGGAAATGGCATCAGGGGACAATTACAGTGTGAAAATATAGAAATTAGGGTCTCTGAACATGTGTGAGCAGTAATACAGTAATTCCATTTTTCCATTTTGTTCTTTAGATGATCACATTAAATCTCACAATGATGGATGCTAAAATGTATTTAAAAGAAACACATTAGGTTCTAACTTCGTTAAAGACAAACATATCCATCTCGACGTCCGTTGCGTTCCCTGGGTTGATGTGGGGTTTCTCCAACAGGGCGTCTTTGGTGAAAATGGCAACAGCTCGAAGGATGAAGGAGGCAAACAGGTTCATGTGAATGTTGTTCCTCATGCAGTGCAGCTTCCTGAAAGATAAGGTCCTAATTAACATCAGTATACATCATTTTAAAGAGCAATATGCACTGAATTGAACATTTTGCCCCTTGTTATATTACCCTTCAGAGAGGTGAGGACACACTAATCACAGTCGGATGTGGATGAACCCTGGATTGATTTGATTACACAGAGAAAGCGATTTGATCTGCTGAAGTCAGCGACTGCAGGAAGTGTCTGACCATGGCAAGATTTGGATTGCAGCTGTTTGCGGATGAGCTGCTAAATTGAGCAGCAAGGCACAGACTGAGCCAAAGGACAGAGCTGTAGTGCTGCAGAAATGCCATGTGCTCTGGAGATCTGGACTCACTCTTACTCACTCGTTCTCTACTGTATACTGCTTATTCTGTACAGGCCTGGAACCTATTCCAGGGGACTCGGCACAAGGCGTGATACACCCTGGTTGGGTTGCCAGTCCATCACAGGGCAAAAGCAAGCATACACTCACTCACACACTACAGGCAATTTGAAAAAGCCAATTAGCCTAATTTTGTCATTGGACTGTGGCAGGAAATTGGAGTACTCAGAGGAAACGGACCATGGTACGGGGAGACCATGCAAACTTCACACACACAGACCTGAGGTGGGAATTAAACCCGTGAACCTGGAGGTGTGAGGCAACAGTGGTAACCACTATAATAATTAACAAAATTAATGAATGAAATAAAATGATTCTAAAATAAGAACCTGGAATCTGGGAGCAAATGTCAAAAGAGTCCAACCACCAACGTGCAACACAGAGTCCATGGACACAAAGCGCCTTCCAGCGGTCATCCCAGACAATTTTGATAGCATAAAAATGTCCAGAAGCAACTAATATTTGCATAATTTGGTATCACTTTTTATCTGTCACTTTAAGATTACCTGAGATAGTCAAGTGAGGGCATGTACAAATAAGGCAATAAGAGGGAACCGGAAGGTCTTAACTTACCGGAAGGTCACCAGGATACAGAGTGCCAGCACCAGCGCTCCCAGTGAGAGGGAATAACCAACAGTGTATATGATCCTGAATTTACTGAGGATCCTGCCATAGTATTGCTGTAAAAATAGAAACAGACACATACAGTTTGTTCTTCAATCAACAAAGTTGTGGATTTACTGTTACAGCTGTACCAGTAAAGCATTTTTCAACGTACCGTGTCAGTCTTGTCCTTCTCTAGTTCACACTCACTTGCGTTTTTCTGCTTGGCCCACTGGCCTTCGGCTTTGCACTCCATATAAACCAGGCCGTTTTGGACTGGAATATACAAAAAGTCAACCCTAACCCTACACACTCTGACACTATGACTTTTCCACAGTATTATAGTACATACAGACATACATACACAATATTTTTTCATCATATCCCTGCTGTTGTTTGTGGACTCTCACCTTTTTCGTACCAGGGCAGAAACCAGGGGCAGGGGACGGCCACTGTGGTGTTAGGCAAACCATCTGGCCAGCAGACGTAGCGGTCAAATGTCCTGTTACACACAAGACCTACAGATACATTCAGAGGAGCCATGGATAAAAAATTGTCATAATATACCATATACCATAGTCTACAACAAAGGGTGTGAGCCCATTTTAGTACCTTATTAAGACTTGAATGCTGCAACCATTTACTACTACTACAGTAGCTGGCGGATGCCTTCTTGCTGACCTACTCTTGGCTGGGTGACTCCTGATTGATTTACCCCTTGGTTGGTTTACTCCTGGATGGTCATTCTGCACAGGCTATTACATTCTTAGAATGGGGCAGTGGCCGCTCAGTGTGTTAAGGCTCTGAGTTACTTATTGGAAATTGCCACTGTAGGGTGTTAGAGCAATGCCCTTAGCCCTGTCTGAACCAAGGGCACCGTATCATGGCTGACTCTGCGCTCTAAGCCCTGGGAACACTTTCGGATATGTGAAGAAAAGATTTTCAACAATTGTACTTTTGCACATGTAGTACTGTGCAAAAGTACAATTGTTGTTATATATTTTTATTATGTCTGCATTATGTATAAAACCAAACACTATTTCAAAACATAC
Source organism: Clarias laeviceps (assembly GCA_030014305.1). NCBI lineage: Eukaryota > Metazoa > Chordata > Actinopteri > Siluriformes > Clariidae > Clarias > Clarias laeviceps. Next base: position 31,939,970 of record JAQMYJ010000023.1, on the reverse strand, counting down.
CTTAAAAATGAATAAATAACATTACAGAAGTAAATTCTTTCATGCCTGTAACGAAAGCAACATATCACATGACAGACCAGTTTTCTTATTGCAACAAATCCTAATGCCGGCTTCCAAGTTGGATAGAAATAGCGAGTGTGTATGCCATACCTTTCAGATGGATATTTGCAAAAAGTTTTTAAACCATTTTAAACAAGGACAGGTTTTACTAGTAGACAACCAAATACTCCATGCTACATTAAAGGGCAACTGTTACACAAAATTAACTTTTTTCCATCATTGTTAGACATTCAGAAGTGCTGATTCACAAGCTTTTAACTTTATGATAATCACACATCAATAGCATTAAATATATATCAGATATTATACCCAGACCTCCTTAAATAAAAAAACAAACTAAAATATATACAGATCACAGTCATTTTATTTGGCCTGGTTATTACTGTGACTGGTGATATTACCACAAGATAACTGGTATGATATGGTGCGATCGGATAATTTTTATGAGTAAGGAATCAGGAATTAGCTTCTTGATGGAAGTTTGGATAAAACCAAAGTTTTGTGCTTGAGCCACCTTCAAGGGCAACTATTTTTACAAGAATATATTAGATCTACCACGTGGGCTCTAGGTTGCTGATTTTCGGATCTGATGATCCGGGTTTGAGCCCTGCTCAACTACACCCTGTACTACCCAGCCACTGCATGGAGTGCCGATCCCATTAGAGAGATTTTAATTTCACATTTGTTAAATTTGTAAAACTGCATAATCTGTATCCTCTAACCAGTTTATCACGTATTTATTTTTTTCAACATTGCACGTTTATAATACAAGTAAATCTAAGTATTTAAAAATGGTGATTAATCACAGACTATGACTATTTATGATTGATTGACAGCACTAGTTTTAACCCAAACACCATCTACATGCATTCAGTCTAAAAGACCATTCCTGCAAATCAGACCATTTCTCAATACAAATATCAGTATTGAATATCTCGTAGTATTGCAGCTACATCGCATGTTAAATATCTGTGCACTTTGTGTACTTGATGTTCCCACTATCAGGCTTCTCAGAATATTTACTGAGTCTTTTTTTTTTTCTTAGAATCTACACTGAGGTATAAAATTCTGCGATCACTAGTAAAAATGTTTTCTTTACATTTAAATAGACATAAAAATAATGCAGAATAGGAATTATTTATGATTACATTTACTTTCTTAGTTTTTAAATATGTAAAAATTCTTTAAGAATAAAAAAAAAAACCTTTGAAACCAACAGTGTTGTATGTTTTAGCTTTTTGGGCCGTGGACTTGACTCTACTATATAAGAGCCTCTACAGAAAGAATATAATCTTAATTAAAAGTCTGATCTCTAATCAGAGGATGCTTTCATGGCAGTACTGTACAAAAGCCTAGTGGGTAATGTGCACTTCAAACAAGGTTAATGGGACTTTGATGTGACCAGTACTCCAGCTAGATGCAGCTCTGAAAGAAAACACTGATAAAAAAGCTTACCTGTAGCAGGGAGTTCTCTGCTGTTATTCTCATGGCACTCCTCTTTGTACTTCAGCCACTCTTTTACTACAAGTTTCGTGGACACGAAAGAGGACACCTGTAAGACAACGCACTAATTAAAATGAAACTGAGATAATAATAATAATAATACATTTTATTTATAATGCACTTTATATTTGAAGCAAATCTCAAGTCAAAGAGATCTGTAGGACCTAACGCTACACTGATGGTTTTAATGTGCATTTATAGAGAATGTTATGTAGTACTTTATGATTTCGTGTACTTAATGATAATTTAAAACTTTGTAAACTCTTCAAGCAATTCTTCGTTATGATTTAACTAGGATGGTCAGTGTTAACGCGTTAATGAATGTGATTACGCTACAAATTATTATTTTTTTTACTTTATTCTTTCCCCCCAATTTTTGCCTGATTTTCTCCCCTAATTTTGTCGTGTCCAATTCCTCCCAGTCACTAGGGGCTCCCACATCAAGCTCATACCGCCACTCAGTAGTGAGGGCCGTAGACCGGCCACGTGTTTCCTCCGACCCACGTGACATCACCGACCATTTTTTTCGAACTGCTTGCTCACGCACCGTTGGGGGCGGCGTAACACACTCGGAGGAACAGCGCT
>JAQMYJ010000023.1:31919335-31937722 GCA_030014305.1 Clarias laeviceps | reverse complement strand
CTCTCATCCCTCCCCCCTGAGAGAGCTCGGCCAATCAGCTCTCTCTGTGCCTCCGGCTGTGAGAGGCAACAGCATCATCCGGGGTTCGAACCAGCATGATAGGGCGAGCGCTTTTACCACTGCGCCACTCGGTGGCCTACGCTACAAATTTTAACACGTTACTATTTTTTACCGCAAATTAATTATAGGACAAATATTGACTATAAAGTATCAGCGGGTTACCTGATACATTTAACGCAAATAATAAGATGATTGGGGAAACATCACCACATGATGTGCTGAACAGCAAATTTCATTATAAAAAGCTTTTAGCAATATTACGTGGGACTGGTGGCTCAGACGCTACGCCTCTAGGTTGTTGATTTTTTCGGACGATCCGGAGGGTTCTGAGGATCCGGGTTTGAGCCCTGCTGTCGGTGGGCACCGCGTACTACCCAGCCACTACAGTACATGCAGTGCTGGTCCCATTACAGGGATTTTAAATCCATATTTGTTAAATTTATACAAGTAAATCTGAGTATTTTAAAATGGTGATTAATCACAGACTATGACTGTTTTAACCCAAAACTAGACAACTTGTTTTAACCCAAACACCACACAATGTATTCCCTCTAAAAAGACCATTCCACCATTTACAGAGCAGTCCACTTACACAGGCAGCTCTTTTGTCCCTTGTCATCTGTTGGCTTGATAACTTTCATAACTGTAGCCCACTCATGTCTATTGCTCACTCCTGGCTGAACGACTTCTGGCTGCTTCTCTCCTGACTCAATGAATCCTGGCTGAATGACTCCTGGCTGCCTCGTTCATGGCTAATCCAGAGTACCAGTAACTGGTAAAACTTTGGTTGCCTACTATCCTGACAATTGATATAACATAATGTAGTTCTGTTTATCATCATTTAAGCCCACTGTGTGTCTGGAAGGTCTGACACAATGAACACAATGAACACAAATTCACATACTGAAGTCAATTCCTGTGCGTGTTGTCTGTCTCTTATTAATCATTCATTTAACTTCTTTGTAAATGTAATCTGTTGTTGCAATGCAGGAACACTTCATATTTGATTCTAGTTAATAAACAAATGGAGGGAGAGAGAGAGAGAGAGAGAGATAGACTGACCTGGGTGCAGGAGAAGAAAATGATAAGGCTCAGAAGAAATGCTTGTGACATCCCTTTGTCGTGATGCTGCTGACGATAGGAGGGGGACCTGAGGGTGGCTGAGGTGGGAATCACCTCATAGGAGTACTTTAGGGGTCACCACACTGCCTAAAATGAACACACACAGCATAGCCTTTATGATCTGTTCACTGTTTGAAAAAAAGTGCCCATTTTACTTGTGTTGACTTTAACATATTTTATGGAAAGAATGTCACTAAATCTCTAGTATTCTAGTAGAGAGTTCGTTGTTTACTCTAAAAGGAACTGTATTATAAAGTACGAGGTGTTCAAGTCAAAGCAGGACTTCTGATTGCGTTAAATGTAAATTCTCAAAATGTTTTATGCACTGATGAAATTAAGATTGAACTATTTGAAAAGAACATAAAAGTGTTTCTGACGAACATTAAGTAAGCTGGAGGAAACATCCTGGTTTAAGGATTGCCTTGCTGCATGAGAGACTGGCCAGTTTACAGTCATTGAGGGGAAGATGAATTCCTAAGCATATAAAAAATTCTTCAGGATAATGTGAGAATGTCTGTATGTCAGCTGAAACTTTGTAGAAGTTGGTTGATGCAACAGGACAATGACCGGAAACACCGGAGCAAGTCCACAACAGAATGGCTTCAGAAAAACTGGAGTGGCCAAGTCAGAGACCAGACCTCAACACAGCAGAGCGGAGTGACTTGAAGAGAATCCTACACATGCAACGTCCAAAGAGTGAGGGAGCTAAAGCAGTTCTGCCAGGAGGAATGGGCTAAAATTCCCTCTTGAATGATATGCAGTTTTGATCCACAGCTACAGTACAGGAAGCACCTGGTTGAGGTTATTGCTGCCAATGGGTTCAACCAATTACTAATTTCACTGGTTTCCATTTTGAATGTTGAATGAGTGTGTTGAATAAAGACATGAAAGATCAGAATTTTTTTGTGTGTTATTTTAGGCACATTGCAAATGGGGACAGGGGTGGCTCGGTGGTTAAGCAAGGTCCTTCACCCCATGTGCTCAGGTAGAATCTGGCAACCTGACCCTGTAAATAACTGCCACAGAAACCGTAAATGTATATCCGTTTCCCAATGTGCTGGTAAAATGATATTATATTGATATGATATTAATAAAAATCCATGTTTCTCAATACCTTTGACTTGAACGAATACCAGATTACATTTTATGACAAATTAATGCAGAAAGCCATAAAATTCCAAAAGGTTCACATACTTTTTGTTGCCACTATATTCAGAAATAAGGTGAGTTTTTACTCCACAATCAAAAGTCCCGCTTTGACTTGAACACCTCGTCCTTTATATTACCAAAATGGCAGTGATGTTTTGATTCATCATCTCTGTCTTAGTTCTTAAAAATGCCTTTCCCTTGTTTAAGTTTAAGATTAGTTAGGCCAAGCACATAACATTTCAGCAATTTAATTTAGCAAAATGATCAGATGGAAGTGCATCCAAAAAAAAAAAAAAAAAAATGAAGGAAATGACACATGGTGTGGGTTGAAGTAGCACACCACCCAGAATTAATTCTTATTATGACGATGTGTGTAAGGCGTGTATGAGGCCCCAGCCTCTATAATGGTGTTTTCCAGCTCAATTAAAAGTTCAACATTTTACTATTTCTTTAAGTTACACAGGTCACAGAGCTCAACTAAAGTGTGTGTGTTTATGTTCCAGCTGAAACACCACTCAGACTACCAATTACATTTATTTCACTGTTCTTCCAAATGTGCCATTTCAGTGTCTATATAAATGAGCCACGCCCATACAGAAAACAGCAGAGGTAACAAGCCGGGGGAGGGCTCTTCTTATATGAGGTCACATTAGGGGGGGAAACTAATTGGCCAATACAAAAATTTAAAAAGGACAAAAAGCATGTTTTTTGGTACACACATACTGGAGACTAGATCTGTCTGTTGTGTGTAAAAGGCTGTGTTATGCGTTATGAAATGTTCTGCAGCATCCAACCACAGCCTCGGTTCAGGTTTCACTGAATGTGTCTGTTTAGAAGAGTTTGGTGATTATGCAATTCAAAAATGTAGAGCACTCGAAAACAGTTAGTCACTATACTGAGATGAGGAAAATATACACACATTCTCACTCTCTCTCTCTCTCTCTCACACACACACACACACACACACAAACACTTGCCATGCTATCTTTGTGAGGCCTTCCATGTGTAACAGAGTTTAATGTTAATAATAATAATGTTAATAATGTTAGTTAAATTCATGCATAATTTGGGTAAACACTCCATTGGCTGTGCTCTGCTGTATCCGCATTCTTCACAGATAGGGGGCGGTGCTACACAATCGCCAGCAGATGCATTGATGATTGCTCTGTCTTATTAACTACTGTAGGTTTCGAGCATAAAACTGACATTTTATACTACACACAAGTTACTACCTCTGTCTGTGAACTTCTAGTTCTTTTAGTCCAGTCATATATGTGTTATTTGTAACAATAATATAAGAAGTATGTGTATTTGGCTGCTTGTGAACTCTAAACCTCTGATTATTTCATATAAGACTGTCGAACATCATAAATATATAACCAACTTAAGGTGCTGTTTATCCCAAAATTTTGTCCACTTCTCGTTCATGATTTAACAGAATTGGCAGCAGTTTTCATACTGACTTACTGCCGGCCATAAGGGAAGCTTTGAGTGACCATCCACCCGACACGCAGTGTTGATTAATACACCATCACCCACATGGACGTGACTGTTGTTTTTCTTCTTTCGTCTGCCATTAGGGGGCGCCACAGTGGATTATTCAGTCCACAAATTCGCACTTGATGATTTTTGCACTTGATTCTCTTCCTGATGCTTGGCACTGACTTGTGCATCCGTGTCAGGAAATCGAACCCTAATCTTCAGTGAGACAAGCAGATATACCCCCACAATAACAGGGTGGTACCTTCCATGGACACAACTAACATTAACCTCAGTCAAAAAAAAATCAACATGGTTTTCTTGCTGGTACTCAATAATCGTGTGTGCGTGTGTGTGTGTGTATGTGTGCACACCTAAAACCTGATCACCACTCACCTGTAGTTGGAGAGCCTCTGAAGGTGGAGAACAGAACGAAATCTGAAACGTTTCTGCAAAAAACACCTTTACCATGGAAACATTTTTAGCTAAAACGTTTCAAATTCCATTCTGTTCCAGTCTCTGCGTAGGGCAGGGTTTGAGTAGCTGCTAAAATGACTGCATGCATGCTTTTATTTTTCCCCTTTAGCATTCGTAGCGAATGAAGATATCAGATGGCAAGCGGTTACGGAGCTTATCTGAGGTATGTGTTGTGGCCACGTTTGTTTAAAAGCTCTTAGTTTCACAGCACTTTTAGACTGCGCTGATCCTAATCACGCTTCAAAACATTTCTCCTCCGCTAATCACCACAAAATGTTATCGTGCGTGTGCATTTTTGCAAACTGTATAACCGTGCACTAGTCATCTAGCCCTACAAAGCATACGTGATTCAGATCTGTCTAAAGCTTACATAAGCAAGGGCAAAAAACACAGCATGCAGAAACGTGTTGTCGAATGTTTACAAAACCAGTAAGCAAGAAAACCACAGCAGGAAGTAGAGCTTGGGAAAGAGCGGTACTGTGCTTTCAAATTATCTCGATGCGCTGTGTCTTTAGTGTACGTGTGATTAGCGCTGACGGGCATTTCACATTTCCATGAACTAAGACAGCATCAGTAAATCTCCTGACTTGATATTACTCGCTTGTGCTGGAGGTCTAAGGGCAGCTGACGTTTAAACAGCAAACACTTAAAAAACGTCTGACAATGAATGTGTTTTGAAGTTTAAATCAAGGCTAATCTTATAAACTTTTATTCATCTTTCCGTATGGAATCCGTATGTTATCAGATGCACAGTTTAACTCGTAGCACAACCACAAATTCTTTCACTTCAAGAAAGTGCCCTAAAAAACCAGCAAAAGTCAACCTTACCATGAAAAACAACAAAAACATACTAATGCATGAAATATACCAGGCAACTAAATCTACTTATAATGAAGCAAAGAGTTAAGAGTAATGTCCAATGCTGAGCAGCAAAACGCAAAAAAGACACAAAATGATAAAACCTACAAAGAACAAGAAAGAAAACGAAGGAGAGAGAGAGAGAGAGAGAGGGGGGGGGAAAGGACCTGAAAAATTTGTCAGCAATACATGCAGACATTTTTTCCCCCTAATTAGTATTTTAGATGTTTCATGATGAGAGTCACTGCTCTTTCATGTGTGTTCTTTATGTAGTGTGCAGAGGACTGATTCAGACACGTCACATCCGTAAGATGACAATGTCACAACCATATCCGATATCCCAAAAACCATCCCATTTATCCCCAAAACAAAAAACATTTACAAAGCTACACTTCTTGTGTTCATTCAAGTCTCTTTCATGGTACAAATGTACTGCTTTCTGCAGCTGTCTTGAAAATTCACACAGTCTGTAGAAAACCTGTACACAAGTCACATTCATAAAATAAATTCATTCATTCATCTTCCTATCTTCTATACCACTTAGCATGTGTACAGGGTCACAGGGGGCCTGGAGCTTATCTCAGTAGATATGGGACACAAAGCGGGGTTTATATTGGAGGTGCCGAGTGCCGATCCCTTGCAGGGAACACATACACACAAAGGAAGAAACTTTGAGAGACTCAGAAGAAATGTGCATCTACTGTGTATATATATAAAATGTGATGTTATGCAGATGCAATATTCTTGAAATCACAGATTTGGAACAACCAACTCTTCTTGCTATGGCTGAAAGGGTCATCCCTTTGGCATTCATTTGGACAACCTGCTGCTGGAGGGTTTCAGTCACTTTAGAGCAGCTCTTGCAAAGTCAGTGAAAACTGGAAAGTTAGGCTGGCAGTTAAATAGGGATTGTCAGTTAATTAAAGAAATTAGCACCAGGTGCCAGATAAACACCAATACCTGCGGGGTATCTGAAAGTGTTCTCTAATTTTGATCAGTTTCCTTTTTCAAATTTTTTATTCTGTGCTTCAAAATATACAGTATGTAACTCATGAAATGTGCTTAAAAAGATCTCTTCTGAGTCCCTCAATGTCTCTTCTTTTGTCTCAAGAAGGTTTCCCCTAACCCTAACCCTTGGGCTACAGTGTCTGAGGTGGATGTATGGATTAAGAGTTAAAAACACATGAACTACTCATAATCTGTGTGCTCTTTAACTCATTAATTGGAGAAGTATCATGATGACTGACTCATGCTTATGTGCATCCTGCTAGGTCACTGAAAGTTCATCAGATTATCAGATAACTTTCTCAATCTAGCCAGCATGCTAAACTGGCTCACATCTCATACAGGGCTGCTGATTTTGATAAAAGCGAGCACCCGTCGGTCTATTCTCCCTGGGATAAGGGAGATAAGTGATAGAAGATACCTGTTGATTTTTTAATGACGGAGTATTTTGTTTTTGTTTTGTGGTTTGTTCTCTTATGAACATGTCCTTTCGGCTCACACACAAGCGTACACTGTGTCAGCTCATTTACACAGCATACCCAGGTTAACCATCTGGAGTGGTAGAGCTTCCCAAAAGGCTAGTTTAGTCATAACCATAACAAAAACTTGAGATAAAGAGTTGTTGGGTCATAGTGTACTACAGAAACACTGCTAAGGAAAGTCGCAACATTATGAGCAGACCACAAATAAGTGGGTTAGCCTTCAGTACTAATGAGAATAAGATTTATGGACTTATGCACTTATTGTAGGACAGTTGGGATTTAATAGCTCACATGAACATAACGTGAGCTTCCAATAAACTTAATATCTTACACAGAACCCACCAGGGCCACAGAAACTCAAATGCTTCCAGACACCTTTGAGCACAGTCTGGAAAAAAAAATCCTGACATGACGGATTCAAAATTGTGAAATCTTGTATAATATTGGAGACAATATGGAGTTGAAATGCTTGGAAATGCTATGATGCTAATAGGTAGATGCTATGGAGTTGAAATGCTTTATGCTATATATCCGATAATGTATTAGCATGCCCTTATGAAAGAAAGATATGGAGCTGATGGATTATTTTAGCAAGATGATGTAGAGTATTATTATTATTATGCCTCTACATAATTTACCTAAATTAATCCATCAGCTTCATGTCTTCCTTTCACAGCTGGCACTTTATCCCTTACAGACACCTGCCGTCTTGCCATAACAAATTCTGGGATTCTCTATGGACCGGTGGTCATCATAACACGATGTCTATGCCTGAGAGAGAGAGAGAGAGAGAGAGAGTGAAACCGAAAATCCCTTGTCTGCTCAGTCGGTGTCTCTACACGGCCCCCTTGTGAATGCTGAGCCTATTTAATCTAATCTGAATCGATACTTGGTAAAACGAGCTCGTCACAATGTGTGCAGTAGTTTTTTGATTTAATCAGAGAAGAAGGTGAGGGCAAACGGCTCACTGAGCTGTTTCATGAAAAGGGCAGCACGTTTGCTTGCAGGCTCGCACTCAAACAGCACTTTGTCGGAGTAGCTCAGCTCACCTCAAAGCATTACGTCCACTGTTGATTTAGGTGAGAACTCCACACCTTACTGTTTCTTATAGTGGAAGCTGACTCTTATAAACCGGGTCATCAGTCAATTAATTAAATAATCAAAAATATGTTCCAATGAATATGTTCAAATGGTCTCTTTTAGAAAATAATCAGCACATTCATAATATTTTATATTCTTTAATGCATATATCACTGAGCGGTGGCACACAGGCTTAGCGTGGTTGCCTTGCACCTTGAGGGGTACAAACCTACAGTGAGGATGTGTGTGTGGATGTTGCATGTTCTCCATGTACTTGGTTGATGCTAGGTTTTCGCCCTACCTCTCGGATCTGCTTAAGCCCTATGCTCCATCCCGGTCTCTCAGATCATCAGATAAACTTTTGCTGATGGTACCCAAGACCAAATGCAAGGTCAGGGGGGATCGGGCGTTCTCGTGAAGTGATCGTGTTTAGTTTAAGCTCTTAATGGTCTCTTTATTCTGTTATTATCACCTTTAATTATGCATACAGATACTCTCACGCTGTCCTCGCTCCAAGATCTGTAAAGATCTTTAATAGGGATAATATCTGTAAAGGTGGATGTGAAGGCATATGATTTACATCACTTTCATCCTCATGAAGCCTTCATGCACTTTAGATGATATACAGCATTGCGGTGCATTCTCATTCTGTAAGTCACACTTACTTTTTTGAAGACAATGGTGATTCACTGTAGACTAAGTCTGTGCTTTTTAATATCACAGAACTCTTAACTATTTGCAGTGAAAGGATTATACACTGCAACCCATTACTACTGGGCTATTACATAAGAAAGAGCACAGGAGCAGATATTGTGCTGGCTATTACCACTACAATCCTTCCAGCCTGGAATTTGTGAAGTAAGCCCCTAAACAGATTCCTCTTCAACACAACGCCACGTTGCTGATAAAGCTGGTATGCCGTTTAGTAAAACACAAGCCACCGTGCTTTGCTACCAGTGGGAAATTAGCCAACTGTGTTCTTGGCAAACATTTAGCACCATGTGACTCATCAGGCGTTTCTGAGTCTGGAACCTGATGTACTGATAAACCTCAACATCTGAACCTGCTTCCGTGTTTCAGCTGTTTTTGCTGGATAAAAATCCAATTCGCTAGTCCAGTGTTATTACAGGAAGCAATAATTATGTCTCTCAAAAGAACAAAGCAGTGATGAACACTGGAAAATGGAACGATGGTTATTGACTATCCTTCATTTAAGCACTCTTTTCTTTCCGAGTAGTGGACAGTAAATGAACCCAGAATGGAAAACAAAGCCCTTCACGTTTAGCTGCACAATATGCCACTGAAATGGAGAGTATGCTCATAATTGCCTGTGAACAAATAACTTCCATTTATATAGTCCTGCCCTTACATGAGTTGTTTAGCTACTATCTAAATAAAGAATATAAGCTTGATCATAGGCATAACATGCATAGACCCATGGCAGAGCCACGCTACCCAAGGTGGCACAAGAAAACTCTAAATAACTAGATGATATTAATGTTATTGGTTTTAATGTTATGGCATAGCTTCTACAAGTTATTGTGTCATGCATAAACTTCAAATAAGCTTGGCAAACCCTTCACATCTGAACCCGAAGCTTAAACCTGAAAGAACACGACGTGATTCCACCCGAGGCTGACAACGTGATCCCTGTGCTGACCTCAATGCGGTAGCAGTCCATGATCTAATAAGAGGGTGAAATAGAGTTCAGAGATGTTCAGGACCCTGTTCCAGCATGCTAGGTGCACGGCTTTGAACACTACAAGAAATAAATGAGACGATCTGACTCAGGGTCAGTCATCGATATTCCTCTGTGCTCCATGAAAATGAACTTCATATCAGTTGTGTTTTTTTCACGTTTTATCGAAAACTTTTTCTATTTGTGTACGGTATGAGTTCAAATCTCCAGCACTGCTACACTTAAAAAACTCGTCAGGAAGACTGAAGAATTTCACTTTTTATAGCAATTTGCAGACTTAATTATATGACAACATTGTATCAACTTTTGGTAGAATTCGTCAGGTCAGTACAGAATGTGGCTTTAAAATGTGCCTCGTTGTAGTTAGACGCTCACTATGCTAACTAGCCACCTACTGTAATCACAGCACTGTGCTACTGTTAGCTTGCTTCCTACAACATCTAGATGTCTACAACATCACCCATTTTATGCTGGCTGGCTATTTAAATTTTTTTATTGCCTTTAATTTACCTTTTCACAACATGTTATCAAACTGGGTAATGTGTGACATTCAGTTGTTTAGTATGTAACCCTGAACTTTGTAAAAAATCTACTTGTTGTTGGTCTTTCAGCTGCTCCCGTCAAGGGGTCGCCACAGCAGACTATTGCAAGTTGCACAACAACTTGGCACAGGTTTTACGCCGGATGTCCTTCCTGACACAACCCTCCCATTTAATCCGGGCTTGGGACCGGCACTGCATCCAGTGGCTGGGGCTTTGGGCACTGGCTGGGAACCGAACCCGTGCATTCTGCATGGCAGGTGGAACACCTACCACTGAGCCACCAGGGGCCCTTTTGTGAAAAAAAATCTACTGAAGCAGATATCATGTGACCTTCAGACACCAGTCACAGCATGGCAGTCATCCAGTAACACCAGTTTCCCTAGGCCACATGAGAAGGTTAAAACAGCATTCCTGGCATTAAGAACATTAAAAAAAAAAGTGATTAAAACAAAATTTTAGCCAGTAGACTAAAATGTAGAAAACACACAGTGTGGGAAATAGTAGTATGCTGTTTAAGTGAGTGCACAGTTTATTAGTCGATTCAATTACTTCATATAATGGATCGGTTTTTGATTCAGAATCAATTCACACTATTTTTAGGCAAACTTATGATCGTGAAATTAGTCAGTTTACAACTGACTATATACTTACAAAAAAATTTTACCCCAGATTTTGCAAATATGTTTCACAAGTATCGTTACTTCTTCATCTTGTGAGCTTGTGAGTGGTTGGTGAAATACTGCCACCCACTGGACTGGAGTGGGGAAAGAAATGTCAAGAGAAAAAGCTTATTGATTTATTTGTGTGACATTCAAATTACCAACAAACACAAGTTCCACAGCATCTTAATTTTTAATTAAATACTTGTAGTATATGTTAATACCTCAAAGTCTGTAAGAAACATAGCTGCTTGACATAAATCAGACAATAAACTTGACTTCTACAGAATTCAATCAAATCGAAAAATGAAAAAGCTAGAAAATAAAACTAAATTCAATCAACATTCTACCTACGTGTTTTATATTCACTAGTGGGCAAGGACAGTCTAGAGACACAATCATGATTGACTTGGAAATCGGCTAGACGTGAGCCTTTTCAGGTCGCATCCTGTGAATGACTAGATAAGGAAACTGAAAAGCCTAACAGACAGGCAGAAAGTCAGAGAGGATTCCTTGTGAGAGATAATTCATGAGTGCAGTATAACAACAAGCATTCTGCTAAAAGTCTTCCCTTGAGAAGAATTGTGTGTCTGAATGTGTATCAATCAATCCAAAGGGAACAAAGAGCTGCTTAAGAAGTGCCTTGTCTTTCTGATAACCTTTTAACCACACAATGTATATATCAGCACATTAAAGGCAGATAAACAAAGATTATCCTGGTGAGAAAATTTCAGTTATGTAAAGTTATGTAAAGAGCTAAAAGTAGACAAGCTACAGTATTTTGGGTCACGTCATGCCATTCAGCAAGACACGAAGAATCATTAAGCCTAGCTGAATTCCTGAGTGACAGAGCTGAAGTTCAAGGGCAGACCCTCATTTGTTTTGTTTCCACATAATTACCCAAGTGTTCGAAGGTACTTTTTCAGGTTGTTAAACAAACTTGTTCATAAACATCGAACCTCTTATTGTTTCCACCTGGGTGACTGAGGCTCAGACTGAGACAAAGACAAAATGGATGACTGAGCATCCAGGATTGATCGAGTAACCAATAACGTCTGGCTAATTTATTTTTGAAAGTAAACAACTTTCTGGAAAAGTTCTTGGTGTTAAAGATCATACTGAAGAAAGTGTTTGACATAATTCGACAGAGCTGTCAATGTTCACCTTCGTTAGTGTATAAGAGGTAGGGATGGAAATCACTAGGGACCACCTGATACGATATAATCATGATATTATCATGTACTTAGGTATACCTGGGTATTATTTGAATTGTAATGAGATTTTGTATATGCGATGGAGTATTGTGATTTTATGAAATATCCCAATTCGATATTAAACATTTTTCAGATTGTGGTAAAATTCTAAACAAAATTAACAAATAATTTGTTGTGTGAACAATTTAAAGCAGGATTATAGGGAACTGGCAACATTTTACCACCTCACATGCAACCATACAGTATATAAATAATATTTATTTTGGAGTCGGGACTGTGAAAAAAGAAAAAAACATGATCGACCCTTTTCATCACCCTAACAAAATAAATTAATTAATAAAATTCAAAAATAAAATTGTCTTAACGTTGTCTTAACATTTTTTATTCAGACATTTTGAACAAGATAAATAAAATAAAAAAATCATAACTTTTATAACTATATACTGTAAAAAATTTTTCCTCAATTAAATGTTTAGACATTATCATAAGTGAAAGTGTATGAACATACACAATATTATACTCATAAAGAGATGCATACCTTTTGTCTTTCACACATTTCTTCTTTTCTTTCCATTATTTTCCAAAACTGGGCCCCTAATGGCTTTGATTTTTTCTTATTTATTTATTTATTTATTAAATTTGACGAACATCAGAACATTAAAGAGTATGCTGTATGTATGTAACTATACAATACACTATATATTCACAGTGTTATGAATAAACTGGACTTTATTCTGTATTCCACCTCCTCCCGCCCTATCTTGTAAACCCAGGTGAGAGATCTTCCCAGTCAATCCCCTGCCTTGTTTGCAAACTAGAATCAGGGAACCAGTGAGGCAAATGGCAAATGTGACTTGCAAGCCAGTAAAAGAAAACCGATCATGCAAATGTTACCATAATATTGAATTTTTCTTTACTTTTTTTTTCATGTGCTCTGTTCTGCCCCCAGCAAGATGCCCCTCCTGGGCCCATATCTAAATTCGCCTCTGGATATAAACAAATAAAAGGTGAGGTGTATGAGTGTATGATGCACCTGATTTGCTTAAGTGGTAACAACTGTATTACAGAGTACAGGAAGCTGATATCATTATAGGATCTGGTACATCTAATGTAAAAAACCCATAATTACAGAATTTAATACAGCATAAACAAAACACAATGGCTTCCCACACACTGTGTATGTATCTCGTGTCTCTTGTACACAAAGCACTCGCACACAAACACAAAATACTAAAAGGATTTTGCTTGTATGCAAATGGTATACTGTATACTGTATTTGGACATTAATGCACAACTGATGGACACACTAACACATGATGGTGTATTATTGTATAGTCTGCTGTTTTGTTGTTAATGTTGCAAACACAAGACTGGACTTCGGTGTTGTTTACAACCAAAGCTAAATGTTCCTTAATGTCTAACAAGTGAACATTTCTTCACACTGGGAACCTTTGGCTTCCTGCTTAAAAAAATTTATTTGATTTGAATGGTTCAACAGTTCAGCTCTTGGTACAGCTGAGATCTGAACATGAAACGCTGGAAGGTGTAAGAATTAGCATGGCTACATACTGTATCCTAGCATTTTATCACAAATCATAGCTAGGCTGGTCTTAGTTTTGAGCTTTTTGTGTAGCATGAACATAGCAAATTATTGATTAACCGTGTCTTAGACATTTGTCTGAGCTTCAAAATCGCTGCTAGCGTGTAATCCTCTTAGCGTTTTAGCGTGTTAGTTTGTCCCACTTCTCCACTGACTCACTATTACACATGAAGCAAAGCCTGCAGGGATTCCAGGGAAGAGTCGTCATTAATTATTACAAATTACCCGAATACGTCTGGAGAGGTTGAGACACAAGCTGTTAACACTGTTAGCATGTTTAACATAATTAAACTAGCCAACAACATCAAACACTCAAGACTGCCTTATTGTACAACCTTTTTCCCCCTCAATGCTTAAAAATACTCTTACATGCTCTACTCCATGTATGCTAACGTACCAAAGGAACAGCTTTTAAAGCAAATGCTTTGTTTATTCATTGACGGTTTGCGTGTCCGCTCACTCTTGTACCAGCTGAACGTTCAGAGGTTTGCTTAGTCGGTATGTGTTTATCAACGTTCATATTGATCTTTCCATTAACCTCATTAAATACTCACTCTTCTTAAAAAGTAAATCATGAACGCCGAGTGTAACATGGATTAATTATGTGACTGAATGTGTTTATGTGACAGTGAGCAAGCAAGTAAGATAAAGTGCATCAGGGACGAAGAGGGAACGCAATGTCTTAGCGTGAATAAATATCGCTCACAGTGCAACTCGGTAAACCAGAGCCAAATGGAAAAAAAAAATCCAGCTGTTTGGTCTCATTGTATGAACCAACCTTTGTTCTGCTTAAAAGTTTGCACACCCATAGTTGCTGTCAGAAGTTATGTCATGTTTGCAATTATTAAAATTTTTTAATCAGCATCAGGCCAGTGATACTGGACCTTTTCAGGGGACTGTGGCTAATACATGCTTAAACGTCACCTGATGAAGTTAGCTAATTTGCATATGCATTTGTTTGTAATGATTACTTTAAGAGAAAATTACATTATACAGTGGAACCACGGATTGCAGGTAACTTGGTCTGCGAGCGTTTTGCAAGACGAGCAACATTGTTAAATAGATTTTAACTTCTATTAACCTCCAGGGTCCGGGTTCGATTCCTGGCCAGACTCGATTCCCTTCTCTGTGTGCATGGTGTTTGCATGTTCTCCCCATGCTTGGTGGGTTTTCTCCGGGTACTCCGGTTTCCTCCCACAGTCCAAAGATCTGGCGTTCCCAAATTGCCCGTGGTGTGTGAATGAGCGTGTGAGCGTGTGTATGTGTGTGCCCTGCAATGGCACTCTATCCAGGGTGTACCCCGCCTCATGCCCTAAGTCTCCTGGGGTAGGCTCCAGCCGCCCCCCCCCCGACCCTGAATAGAGGATAAAGCGGTATAGACGATGAGTGAGTGAGTAAGTAAATTCTTTAGGGTTATGGAATGAATTTTTGAAGTTTCCATTATTTCTTATGGGGAAATTCACTTTGATATAGGAGTGCTTTGATGTACAAGCACACTTCCTGAACGAATTATGCTCGCAACCCAAGGTTTAACTGTATTATAGTATATTACGTGATATTACATTTTTTTCAAATTTGTTACAATTTAAAGATCCTGAACCTTAAAAAAAATTATAACTTAGCTTTATTGACAACTGAACTGAACATTAGTAATTAAATGAAGCCCTTTCCTTATAACATTAATGTTAAACAATACAAACTAACTTCAAATACAAGAATTTAACATTAAATTAAACAAAAGCTACATTTTTACTGAGCCATAATTGTTTCTTTTCCTAAACAAACTTAGCAAATAATTCATTCCTACCACACGGGATGCCACTGTGGGAGTAGTTCAAGTGTGTGTCAGCTGTAGGATTATGAAGAAGCGGGGACATTTTCCCACTTTAAATGTCTCCAAATTCTTTTGAGCATTTGTGAGCAGCTTGTGAACATTGAGTGTTTTGAGAATAATTAGCGCTTGCTGCATTTTGAGACTAATTCGCTTGCAGAGTTGATTGGTGGCCTTTTAAGGTGTGCAACCTTTGATATGAATAAAATAAAATTAGTTTCTGTTGCACAATTAAGTAGCTTTTGTACTCAGAAAAGAATTGGTTATGTCCAATGTAATCGGTCATCATCAAGCTTAAAAACAGCTGATTCTGGTAACTGGCTTATCGACCAGTGCATCTCTATTATAAACGTAATAAATCATTTCAAAAATCTATTTTGGAGTTAGTGTTGCAATACATGAATCAGCACATAAAAGAATCACAATTCATCACTAAATCGATTTTTCCTTATATCTAGTAAAAGTTTAAAACAAAGAACAAGATGTAGAGTGTGGCCAGGACAAGCAAAGCTGATCAGTGACTGCTCATTGGGAACAATGGTGGGTAATAAAGGAGTAAATGTGGAGCTACGTAGTGTTTCTATAACCACTGCAAATAAACCATCTCTCTCTCTCTCTCTCTACCTGTCTGCACATCTTTAGTCTGTTGTGATTTGTGGTTGAGAGGTGTCTTCTCTCCAGTGCACTACATCATTATGCTGGAGTGGCCCTCCTCCTGCTCCTGGCCCAGTAACTGAAAATAAGACAGCTGATGTGTGCCAAGAGGTGACGGTGATCACAGAGGCTCATCTTTGCACTATTATACCACTTTAAATGAGCGCGAAAGAGCATTTATTGCAGCGTGTATGAACCTGTTCTAATTATATGATGATCAAAAATACCTCAGAAAAACTCTGATTAATATTGGCAAGCAACTGATCTTTTTTTACTCCATGTTTCAGGACGTTTCTGGTCAAGGGATTCGGCTGCTCTCTGGTCCTCACAAAACATCAACAACAAACGAACCACAGCTGCTTAGCCCTGCCCCTTTTTCTGTGAAAGGCGAGCATTCAAGGCAAAGGTTAATTAGAATGGGAAGGGTTTTAGTCAGGAAAAAGAAAAAAGCCCTTATAGTGGTTTTATCTGTAATTACAACCTGCTCATTCAAAAAGGACATTCCCATGGCAATGTTAGTTATTTGTTGGACATTAAATAATGTATTACATGCAGTATGTACAGGGTATCTGTATCTCCTTTTCCAACTCCTGAAAAATAGACGGCATTTCTCAGGAGACATAATATCCTGTTCTTATAAAGCTAATTTTGTTACACAGTTATGTTTTATATATTTATATTACATAACTATCACACACGCTGTCCAGAACTGGTTGCCCCTGACAATAAAGAGACAAAGGGACAATTTCTTTGTCCGTCAGTCATTTGTGTCATAGTTTACATTTTTTTTTGGAAGACAAAAAGTGGCAACCGTAAGTACAGTACTTACCCAGATAATATGTAATGGTTAAAAATAACAAAGCCCACTTGGATAAACAAGAACATAAATAGACCCCTAATTCCCTGGCTTGATGTATAGCAGCTCTATTTTTTTTTGCCAAACCTCCTGAATGCATCTAAGCTCTCTGAATTGCTTGTCCTGTCTCCTTGGAGGCACAACATACATTATCTTTAGAGACAGCACCCTGGCTGGTTATTCATGCGTAACAACAAAGTCTGCTAATGAAAGGTGAAAGGCAAAAGAGACGTGACCTGAGGAAAAACCTAGACCGACTTAACACCCGGTCTCCATTCCTCTTTCCTAATCAAGAGAGAGATGTCTAACAAGCGACAGCTGTTCAAGGAGTCACTGTGGAGTAAATAAGCACAGGTTGGTGTAGTCGCGCATCCTCCCTGAACAAGTGCTTGAAAGAACACCTGCCTTCGATGCTGGGATTTACTGATGTCCAGGGTGCAGTGTGTGCCGATCAGCTCTCTCTCTCATATAACCGAGGCTTGGATGTCATGACAATCCTGTTACCTGATAAGGCATTAATATGCGAGCCGTTTTAGCATGGAAGCTCAACGCTAATTAGTCCGAATCAAGGTGTACATTGATATGCTCATTTCACACGAAACATTATTTAACACATTTACCTTCGATAACTGTGGTTCTAACAAAGCCATCTCAAATTTCAGGCTATTAACACACCTTTTAAGGTATAAAAGTTATAAATAACTGATGTTGATTATTAATGCAACATATTGCATGAATCAGGCATGCCAAAGAAGCACTGTGCACAGTCTGTGTAGAGTCTGAACACAGCACCAGAGAGAACGGCTTCTCTAAGGAGCACATCGCTGCTCACCATATGTTATCAGGTTCGTAATGAAGGTCAAGATGTCAACAGTTTAAAGGGGCTTTCATCAATAAGACCACTCATAATAGTAATCAGCTCTGGAATGTGCTGCTCCAAGGACACGGTAAAAAACTTGAGGCAATGCTGAAGGACTTCTCAAGATGTTTGCTTTAAAGATCAATTGAGAAAAACAGTATGAAAAAGGTTTTCTTACACAATCTTCAATAATTTTTCGACTTTAGCCATTATCTGTTGCTTCATCTTTCTAGTTGCTGGGCTTTCAGAAGATATAACTCCTCTAGGGAGCATTACCAACGTTGCTGGTGTAGGGACGTGTCGATACAGTGATACAGGTTCCAGTACTGTGTTGCACCCAGATACAAATGCTCACTTGGACATTTCAATATCATTGATAGGAATGAAGACGGAAAGTATCAAAAGAAGGAACTACAGCATGTTCTAACCACAGAAGTAACCTGATCCTTAACCATCCTTACAGCATTTAAACACATGAAAGTATTCATGAGCATGGAGGAGGGAGGCAAACATGTAGAGAACCTGTGTCATATTAGAGAGAGCACTTCACTTCAGTGAGCACTGAGACACGAGTTTCCATCTACCAATGTCTACTCTTTTCTCATGAGTCAAGGCGCAGTTCTCACCATATTCCATAACATCCCAAACATAAAACTCAGCATGAAGAGTTGATTTTTGTAACATAAACTCAACTCAACTCAACTCATCTTTATTTGTATAGCACTTTAACAACAAGAATGCCCCAAAGTGCTTCACATAAA
>JAQMYJ010000023.1:31895645-31907461 GCA_030014305.1 Clarias laeviceps | reverse complement strand
TTACAATGTAGAAAGAAATAAAAATCAGGAACGATCATAGAGTTAGAAAGTGACCCCAAACTTTTGAACGGTAGTGTATATATATCTGTTTAATCACAGACTGGCTCCTCTTTTCAGGTGCATTTTCAGATGAAAATGGGAAAACGAGTAAATGTATATGATAATATTTGGTCATTTTAATTCAAGGAATATTTAACCTTTTTGTCATAAAGGTATATTTAAAAATATGGAGTAATTTTTTATTAAATTAACAAGTTTCTATTTAAAAGTAAATGTAAAAATGTATATATATATATATCACACTATATATAATTTTTTTTTAAAAATTCACAACTAATCAGCCTTGACTAGTCATTTCCACCTGTCATTGGTTTGTCAGTTTCTTAATACATTAAGAAATATTTTATTTTTATTATTATTATACTAAAAATACACTGATTTGTTGTCTAATTGTATCTTTTTCGGGTTTAATCACAAACATTGAACATATTAATAAAATGAAGAAAGTATAACTATCTAGCATATAGCTCATGTAATGATGTCCACAAACAAAAATTTAGTATTTTGCATAATTTACTGCGTTTGATTTAATATTAAAAAGTCAACATTATGTACTTGTGCATTTTGAACCTTTCCAGGACTGTTATCAGATACATTAAGCTGCTCGGAGACGTTGCCTTTCACATGTGTTGGGAAAGACAACAATTCTGTGTGCTCAGTGTACAATATAATCACACACAGGTGTTCTCTGCTTCAGCCTGCTGGAGTTGGAGTATTTGTGCATAAAGCAGCATTGAAAGAGCACTCAGAGTGCCAGGTCTGTGATTCTGGCTTTCAGGTTTTCCTCATGCAGAGACTGCTGTAGAGCTAGAGCACCACTTAACACCCAACAAACACCACTTCATCCTGGCACATTTACAAATGATCTCAGAGTGCGTTCCAGATCAACCCACCGCACTGGCAGACAGAGAGGGAAAGCACTGATTCGGCCAAATGTGTGTGTGTGTGTGTGGGGGGGGGGGGGGGGGGGCGGGTGTGGAGATCTAGGAAAACCCTATTATAAAGAGTTGACTTTGTCTTACTATATACGGTTCGGAAAACTACAGAACTGTTTCTCTTTTGCATGTATCTCAATTACTTTAAATGTTTGCATTTATAGGAGAAAATCCCATTTCGAGAGATAATTGCAATACCTTAAAAACACCACACTAACCTTTACATTTATAATCTAATCAAGTAAGGGAAACATGACATTAGTGTCAAATGAATGAGAATTTGAACAGTGTTTAACGGCGTATCACAGTGCTTTAACATGAGACTCATCCTCGTCTCGTCTCTCCACTGAGCTCAAATAAAGGCTGGGCAAGATGGAAAAGATAAACTGTAATACTGTTCATTAGTGCTGCACAATTAACCACATAATCAAAATCATGATATGGGTCTGTGCAGTCGTCTGATTACAAAAGGCTGCAAGGTAATATGGGCATAGTTAGGAATTTATATCGATTGTCAATAATTATAATTTCTGTTTTTCTAAAATAACAATTAAGGTGCCAAATAAATAATGACAAACATCTGTTCAATCCGATTAGTTGTTCCATTATTGTTGCTAGCCTAGAAAAATACTTTTTGAATTCTAAATGGCAAATATAATAGGGTAGTTCACATTACAGAACACGTTATTTAATTCCAGATTTTTTTTGGTCAGATCCGATCTGAATGTCATGACGGTTCACATGCATACTTACAAGTGAGGACTCTAATGTGGATGCATCTGTTCTCTGAAATTGCACACCTTCGCACGTTGACACATTTTGCTCACGCTATTGGGGTTAAAAAAAAAATAATCATATTTGTGCCACTGCTCATTCACTTCAAATAAAATATTCGAATTTAGCAAAAATCTGCTTGCTGTTTTGCTCCGGAGGACCGAGTGCAGTTAGTCAACTGTATTTGTTGTGGTCTAGATGAAGGAAGACAGCTAGACGCCTCTCCTTAGCTGTTTTAGCAGCTGTTGCTAGCGCTGCTATGCAATCCCCATGCTGCTGATGTCAGCAAGCGTCCTGCGCAGAGGCAATGAATGTCATGAACCTGACCTGACTGTTCTCATGACTGCATATCAGATATACAGTGGAACCTTGGATTGCGTGTTGGTCTGCAAGCATTCTGCAAGACAAGCAAAATTGAAAAATAAATTGTAACTTAATAAATGAGCGAGGGCTTGATATACGAGTAGTACGCATGCGCTTTATCTGCCGAGCGTCATCTGATTACAACTGAGCCAATGGTTTTTCTCTTTCGAGCGCTGTGGGACTGTGGGTAATCGTCTCCCATGCTCACTCATATAGTCAATATTCATGACCACGTGTGTGTGTGTGTGCGCACGTATGTACGTAAGTGTCATTAGAGAGGTTCCTTGTTTAATATCCAGTTTCCAGAGTATTTCTCTGTCAGAGCGCAGTGTTTTTAAAGAGGTTCCTTGTTAAAAAAGTTTCCAGACACAGCACTGTTTCCGTTAGTGTGTATGTGTTTGTGCGCGCATGTTTGTGTGGGTATGTGCGTGTGAAAGTTGTTCTACACAGTAGCCCCCTCCCTCCTCCTCTCGTTTTACTTCAGCTTCGAACAAACACACACACGCATGCACGCACACACAAACACTGCTCTGTCGGGATTCTTTCCAAAGGTAAAGATTAATTTGTTTTATTTTTAGTTTACATTTTGTATTAATACATTTTATATAAATATTTTTGGGTTGTAGAATCATCTGAGGTTCCATTATTTCTTATGGGGGAAATTCAATTTGATATAGGAGTGTTTTAATGTACAAGCATGCTTACAGAATGAAATTTTTTTTCACAATCCAAGGTTCAACTGTATATCTGACCACATCTGAAAGTGACTCAGGGCTGATCTTAAAAACAACAGATTTGGGGCTTCAGACAGCATTAAAAAATTTGATCTGTGTCACATTAGGGGGGAAAATCTAATTTGTGTCACTGCCAGGGTGGTAAAATAAATACTGGTAAAATAAATACAGATCATAGTTTAAACCTGAATCTCAACACGTTCCAAATACTTTTTTCAAATTGTATACTGTACCTGTAATGTTTGTGAAACATAAGCAGTCTGAAGTCAACCACTAAGGCATATTTATTTATATTTTTCTTCAACCTGAGCTAGATTTCAAAACTAAGAGACCTTTAAAGAAAAACGTGCAGCAAAAAAAAAAAGTAATAATGTTATCATATTGACATTTAACACTGATGGTTTCTGGGTCAGGCTACAGAAAGCGCCCATAAGACTATAAGAAACAGTGATGTTAATACAGTAAATCTTATCAATACCACATCATCGTATCACTCGTCTGTAAACAAAATAATCGACTAATCAGTCAATAGTGGGTTTCTTCATTGTTTTGTCAATTCTGTGCAACCATACAATAATAACGCACATTTGCACAATCAGCAACGCTGACAGGGCTGAGATCACAGCTAGCAATCATATTCCAGAGCAAAGGTCAGACACATGACTTGATTATTGCTGACTAATCCATAATTATCTTTTGTACAGACACACAGATGTGAGGCTTAGGGAAAACTAGAAACGCAAAGGACTTGGACCAGAAGCCTCGCAAGCCAGGTTTCTGACTATCATTACATTGTTACTTTTCCTTAACACAATTGTCCTTGACATTAAACTGCCTTAAAAAAAGAAAAATACCAACTTTGGGAAAATTCATTGCACCAGCAGTCTCAGATTTTGCACAGCAAATATGTTCAAGACGTCCTAAAAATCGAAAACAACAATTTTATCTTTATGAACATGCAGTGAAAGTATAAAACAGAAAAAAGAAAACACAAACAGAAGCATGCATCAGTCGCGGAGTAATTTCCTGCCACTTCTGAAACAAACTGAATAAGTAATAAATTACTACAAATCTGTTTTAAATTTTAGGTCTCAGTTAAGTTTGCAATATTGAACAAAGGAATATTTGCACATATTAAATACAGATTCTACACCAACTGCATCACTTTGTTAGTAACCAGTCATGATTTTATTTTCAAATACATAAAAAAAACAAAAAAAAACTAACAATCAGTTGATAACAAAAATCTTAGTTTACAATAATTATTTAAGTTATGACGATTATATTTTTTTATTTCTTGGTAGGTTGAGTGCTGAGGGTGAGTGAGCCATCAGGGTGAGTGTCAAGAGTATTTACTAGGCAATTTTGAAAATCAATGATTTGGTTCTTTTGTAGCTGTACGTCTTAATTTCTTTATTCCTTTCTAAATCAAAAAAAATTTTTTAAATACTTGATCTTTTTTTGGACAAATTCTACCTTCTGAATTAGGACCAGTGTCACGTATGTTAGGTGTTGGACTGTGGGCATGAAGGTGAGGCATAGGCGCAGAGGGGATAAGGTGGCAAACAGTCTTTTTAATGATAAACAAACCAAACACGAACAAAGGAAGTTGGCTTTACTTTGTAGCGTGCTATAAACAGAACTCTTAAAATACTTAAACATACACAGACTAGGGATTACACAAACTATTATACAATACAGACAAGGGATACAAATCTAACAGGACTAGACAAACTAAACTACCTTGGGGACTACACACAAGGGACTAAACACACAAGACTGGCTTGGCTAGGCCTACTAGCTGTTATGCACATTAGCTGCTAAGCTAGAAAGTAGCTAAACAGACTAATTGCTAAACAGTCTAGTAGCCAGAGACCCAAGAGACTAGGTACACAGCAGACTAGGTATGAAACAGACTAAGAACTCTAAAGGTTAGTGTCTAAACAGCCCAAGATCTAAACAGACGGGGAGACTAGACAGACTAAAATCTAAGCAGGTTAGTAGTGCACTGGTTAGTATTTATACAGACTAAGAACTAAACATGCAAAGGAGGTTACTTACACATGAGGGTAAACACAAAAGGCTAATTCTCCTAGAGGCTAATCTTGCTAGGAGACACAGAAACAAAGACATACAAAATTAAGACAGATGCAAACTTAACTTAAAGAGCTCCAGAAACCAAATGCCAACTATAACTAAACAGAACATAACCAGACAAAACAAATACCAACTTAACAGAACCCATAATAATGCTCAACCCAGGTTCCCAGAACAACCATCTATTTATAACGTAACTAATGAGCTGCCTCGGTTCAGGTGAGCACCCGCATCACCTGACTGAGGTGCCTTCTGGGAAACTGAGGGAAACTACAAACAAAAACTACAAAACCAAAAACAGTGCCCTCTATTGGTGAACCCTCACAACCGGTTAAAAGATTTTGGTCTCGGTTATAATTTGTCCCTATTTGTAAAAAAGCTTTTAGCGCAGTTCATTAAAGAATGATTTTTTTTTAATTAAAGATCAGCATTAGTGTTAGTCTAAAACATGGTTTATAATTTTTTATTTAAATAAGAATGCTGGAGGCACTTTGGCTTATTGGTTAAGTCGCCTTGTACCCCCAGGGTCCGGGTTCAATTCCCACTCAGGTCAGCGTGCATGGAGTTTGCAGATTAATTTAATGGTCATTTCATAATTGCCCATAGTGTGTGAATCAGCATGTGTGTTTGTTTATGTATGTGTGCTCTGCGCTGGATTGGCACCCCATCCAGGGTGTGCCCCGCCTTGTGCCCTAAGTATCCTGGCATAGGCTACCGGTCCCCGTGAGCCTTCATACAGGATATAGCGGTTTAGACAATGAGTGAGAATGAGAATGCAGGCTGTCATTCTAATAATGAGGGTTTCTACTGTAGCTGCTTGACCTGCAACTGCAGATTTTTTTTCTTTGCTTCTATACATTATATCCCCTAAGGACAAGTCCCTTTGATGGATTTATACTTTTTGAAGTGCTTTTACCTAATTTTATACACCTAATTCCTAGCAGGATCAATTGACCTTTGCCTGGTTGACTATGCCTGGTTGATTTGGATTATACGCCATTCTCTACATCCTCACATTTCAGAGTTTACGATACCTACAGTACATACTGTATTCTAGTTGGCTGTGATATGATATTATATCAATATCACAATTAACTGAACATTTTTCAATTATGATTAATGAGCGATTATTTAGTATTTTGGTTATTTTTTTTTGCCCTTATAGTTCACTGACAAAGTCTATACTGTAAACATGCTCAACTATTAAAGTTGGGATGTTATTTTCTAATGAGAGTTCTCATCTATGTTGCTTCCATGTCACAGACTAGACGGGGCTTGAGTCATGTGATTACATACATGTTTTTAAGGGACAAGTACATGAACAAACATTATAAAAACATAAAAAAATTGCCATGGGAAAGATTAAGTTGATTAGGGGTTCTGAATGTCGGTTCAAATTTATTTTCGATTAATTGCCCAGCTGTATCTTGCACACGGTTTTATGAAGCTTTAATTTTTTAGAAGCTGGTGTGAGGATGTTCAAACTGCACTGGCTGCATGTAAATCACTTCCACGTGCAATTATTGATTTCACATGTTTTTCCACTGAGCCTGGGACAGCTGTGCCTCGGCTCCTCAGAAACGCTCCTGATCCATACAGACAGTGTTCAGTTCCCAATTCCCACAAGTGCCTACAAAGGGTCCTCAAGCATGACCCTTATCGCTCAGATGCTC
This sequence comes from Clarias laeviceps, assembly GCA_030014305.1. NCBI lineage: Eukaryota > Metazoa > Chordata > Actinopteri > Siluriformes > Clariidae > Clarias > Clarias laeviceps. The sequence goes on along the minus strand of JAQMYJ010000023.1, from coordinate 31,900,825 downwards.
CTGCGAAGCCGCTTCACTAGGCTTAGCCGGTGTTATCAGCTAAACCTATTACCAGTTTTAGAAAATAAAGTATGCAAAGAACAGTATTTCATGTCTACATCACCACCATAACATCTAATAGTCAAATTGTAAAACATTTTAAGTGGTATGGTATAACAATATGTTCACACCTACACACTTAGATCAGTTTACGGTAATTACTAACGTGTGTTTTTATTTTCAGATTCTTCATTTTTGCTGAAGTTTCACTGGATGCACCAAGTGAATCAGGTAACAATACAAACTACAGAGCTACAGGAGTTATGTAATGTATGGTTGTAGCTGCTAAAATAAAAAGCAAATCTTTTCCTGCCCAAATAAACATCCTGGGGAAGAACTGCTTGTCTATAGAATGCATCCAACCATAATGCATCATGGTCTACCCCTGTCTATACGTAGGAGAGCTAACTAGTGGATCGCACAGGCAAATGAGCACAACGGTCATTTCAATATTTTAATATTGGCAGAAATCTAGGGACCAGCCGATACAATATCATCACGATACCTAGATGCCGATTCTATTTGAAATGTGATTCTATCAGTATCACGATTTTATAAATGTCCCAATTCAATTTTTTCAGTTTACTACAATTCTAAACAAACTTTGCTTTCTGCCAACGTTTGAATAGTTGAAATCTACAGGATTCTAGAGGAACTGCAACATTTTACCACCTCAAATGCAAACAAATGCATATAGTGGCAAGAAAAAGTATGTGAACCTTTTGAAATTTCATGGTTTTCTGCATTAACTTGTCATAAAATGTGATTATTGACAAATATAATGTGCCTAAAATAATAAATAATACTTCTGAACCATAAAAACCGCATAGAGTTAATGACTTTAAAAAAGCTAATTGGAGTCAGGAGTTAGTTGTGTTAAGGAAATGAGTTTAAAATTAAAACTTTTACACACTATTGTGAGACAAAAAGAGCTTTCAGAGGCTCTACGATCAAGAATTGTTGATTTACATAAAGCTGAAAAAAGGGTTACAAAGTGATTTCAAAGACTTTAGAAATTCACTAGTCTACAGTTTGGGACTGTAGGTAATCTACCAAGAAGTGGCCCCCAGTCAACCCTGAGTGACAACCACTGTTATATGGGGGTGCTCCAATATGGCGCCCCTCGGTATACTATCACGTATGGAAGCCCCCCCATATAACAGAATGTTCGCACCAGATCAGGAGCCTGCGGATTTGGAGCTGGTACGCGAGATAATAACCGGTCAGGCGGGGTTGATCGGTAAACATAAACAAGCTCTGACCAAACTATTTTCGGAGATAAAGGGCATTTCGCAGCGCTTAGACAAAATCCAGGGGCGCCTCGAGGCACAAGGCATTTCCGGGTTGCCGGTGATCCCGGAATCACTTCCGGGGTCGGCTCCTGCTGCCGTCACTGTAGCACAAGCACTCCCCCTGGTGGCCGAAACGAGACTACCTACTCCCCAGCCTTATGCCAGTTAGCCTGAGAGATGCAGTGCCTTCCTACTCCAGTGCTCTTTAATATTTGAGATGCAACATCCCAATTTCCCACTGAGAGAGCCAAGATCGCGTTCATGATATCACTATTGATGGGAAGGGCACTGGAGTGGGCCACCGCAGTGTGGCAAAACCTCCTATCAGCACACACTACGGCAAATGATTTTATACAGGCACTCAAGGTCACCTTTCACCATCCACATCTGGCTAGTGGTGAAGTCTCGCCTCTCCTTCGCATTCGGCAAGGAGGCTGATCGTTGACAGATTATACCATCGTATTCCGGACACGAGCTGCTAGTTCAGGCTAGAATGCTGAGGCACTGAGGGACGCATACATTCAAGGCCTTTCGGAGAAGCTCAAAGATGAGCTGGCAGTACGCGAACCACCCGTACAGTATGGCCATAAAAATAGATAACCGCCTTCGTGAGCGCAGGGCAGAACGCGCAGGGAATTACTGGGTAGAGCCGATCTCTCCCCAGCGAGAGTTAGATTGGGAGGTGGATCAGGGAGAGCCCATGCAGCTAGGTGCAGCGGCGATCTCAGGGACCCCCCAGGTTTGGTCGGGTTGCTTCTGTTGTGGCATCACCTGGGAGGAAGCCGCCACTACCCATTTAAAAGCACTTGTAGACTCGGGAGCGCCGGGTGACCTAATAGATGTAGACCTAGTGCGGAGATTGGCTGTTCCGTTCCACCCACTCCCCGCTCCCATTCCTGTGGCGGCCCTGGACGGTCAGCTATTCGAATCCGGGCCGATCATACATGAGACTGACCCACTAATACTGCGTATCGGGCAACATGCAGAGCAGATTACCTTCCTAGTTACCCGAGTACCGGAGCTTCAGGTGGTACTGGGGTTTCCTTGGTTACGAGAACACAACCCCCGTATCGATTGGCTAACCTGTTCTGTCTCCCTAGGTGTGCAGTCATCCCATCAGGTCAACCTCTCGGAAGTTCCCAAAGATTACTGGGACCTGGCGGAAGTATTTTCCAAGTCGGGGGCCCAAAAGATTCCTCCCCATCGACCTTTCGACTGCGCGATCAACCTGCTTCCAGGTTGGACCCCACCAAGAGTAAAGCTCTATTCTTTGTCTTCTGCCGAACAATTGGCCATGGAGGAGTACATCCAGGAGGCGTTGTCCCTGGGATTCATTCGCCCGTCCACATCCCTGCAGGGGCCGGGTTCTTCTTCGTAAAGAAGATGGATGGGGGCCTCCACCCCTGCATAGATTATCGGGGGGTAAACGCGATCACCCTGAAGGACCGCTATCCCCTACCCCTGATGAATTCTGCCTTTGAGTGCTTGCAAAAGGCGAAATGGTTCACAAAGCTAGATTTACGCAGTGCCTACAATTTGATCCGCATCAGGGCAGGGGACGAGTGGAAGATAGCGTTTATTACGCTGTCAGGGCACTATGAATACCGGGTGATGCCATTCGGTCTGACTAATGCTCCAGCAGTGTTTCAGAGGTTCATTAATGAGGTGCTCCGGGAGACGCTTAACCTCTATGCCTTTGTCTACCTGGATGACATTTTAATTTTTACTGCCTCCCTGCCAGAGCACATCACCCACGTACGCCGGGTGCTGCAACTTCTCCAGCAGAACCATCTATATGTTAAACTAGAGAAGTCACAGTTCCACACAACCTCCACCACCTTCATGGGTTTTGTGGTATCCAGGGGCCACCTTTCAAATGGACCCGGCCAAAATAAGGGCTGTGGTCAGTTGGCCCCGTCCTACATCGCTTCGGGCAGTTCAGCGCTTCCTGGGGTTCGCCAATTTCTTTCGGCGGTTCAGTCGCAATTTTATCACCCTGGCAGCCCCACTTAGCGCCCTCACAAAGAGGAACCCAGGGTGATGTAAATGGACAGAGGAGGCTCAAGGGGCCTTCCAGGCTATAAAAGCAATGCTCACCATCCAGAGACCCAGTTCATAGTGAAGGTAGACGCATCCGATGTGGGGGTGGGCGCGGTCCTCTACCAGCGTTCCGGGGAGGACCAGAAACTACATCCCTGCGCCTACTTCTCACACCGTCTGACCCCAGCAGAGAGAAATTATGGCATTGGAGATCGGGAGCTCCTTGCCATAAAGCTGGCTCTAGAAGAGTGGAGACACTGGCTGGAGGGGGCCAAACAGCAAATACTTATCTGGACCGATCACAAAAACTTAGAATATATCCGGTCGGCCAAACGCTTAAACCCCCGACAAGCCAGATGGTCCCTCTTCTTCTCCCGGTTTCACTATGTGCTCTCGTTTCGTCCGGGCACAAGAAACCTCAAGCCGGATGCCCTCTCGCGCCAATGGGATCCTCCGTTAGAGGAGCCAGAAACCGAGAGCATTATCCCAGCGCCAGCAGGCACAGCAACAGGAACCAGATCCGGGAGGAGGACCCCCCCGGAAAGCTATATGTCCCTACCAACCTCCTGCATGGGGTCACACGTCCCCATTCACGGCACACCCAGGCACCACTAGAACCCTTGAGTTTCTTCGCCAGCACCTTTGGTGGCCCGGCATGGAGAGAGGAACCCCGTACACGGCCCGCCGGACTGCTGCACCTATTACCTATACCATCGCGCCCATAGTCCCATCTCTCCTTGGACTTTGTTACGGGTCTGCCCTCATCCAAGGGGAACACGGTCATTCTGGTGGTGGTAAGCCTGTAAGTGTATTCCCTTGCCGAAACTTCCATCGGCCAGGGAGACAGCGCAGTTGGTCCTCCAACAGATGGCCCGGGTACATGGCCTTCCAACCGACCTGGTCTCTGACCGGGGCCCGCAGTTTGCTACCCGGTTTTGGGGGGCGTTCTGTAAACTCATTGGGGCCACGGCCAGCTTGACATCGGGCTTTCACCCTGAGTCGAACGGCCAAACAGAAAGGGTGAATCAAGACTTAGAACGCACCCTCAGGTGCGTAACCTCCTCCAACCCGCCATCTTGGTCCGACCACCTGATGTGGGTCGAGTATGCCCACAACACCCTGTGGCACTCCTCCCTGGGCATGTCACCCTTTGAGTGCCAATTTGGGTATTCCCCCCCCATGTTCCCAGAGGAGGAAACTGAGGTAGGGGTCCCCGCCGCACGAACTTTAGTACAGCGGTGCCGTCGGACCTGGAGGAAGGCCCGAGCTGCCCTACAAGGGGCCAGGCACAGGGCAACCCTCATGGCGAATCGGAAGCGACAAGTAGAGCCCTCCTTCCGTACAGGACAACGGGTCTGGTTGTCCACCAAGGACCTCCAACTAATGCTCGAGTCACGGAAGCTGACCCCCCGGTATATTGGGCCGTTTAAGACCATGAAAAGGATTAATCCTGTGGCATACCGCTTGGCTCTCCCCCGGTCAATGAAGATCAACCCTACACACGACTGAAACCAGTGCTCTGCAGCACCTTGGCTCCCAAACCTCCACCACCCCCACCTCCACCCCGTATCATTGATGGATCCCCAGCGTTCACAGTTCGACGTATCCTGGACTCCAAATGGGTCCAGGGCGCCACACAGTACCTAGTGGAGTGGGAGGGGTATGGCCCGGAGGAGCGCTCTTGGGTGCCAGCCCGGCACATACTAGACCCCGAACTTGTTAGGGAATTCCGGGCTAGCCGTAAGGCTGGCACAGGAACGTCAGGGTTCGTCCCTAGAAGGGGGGGTCGCATGTGTGGTCGGCCACACA
>JAQMYJ010000023.1:31875421-31893858 GCA_030014305.1 Clarias laeviceps | reverse complement strand
GCTTTTGCATTTTTTAAAGTTTACTTTTATACATAAACAATACCCTGATTTATGGTTTTATATAGTTATAAGCAAAAGAGTTATAAGACAAATTAAAGAAGCATTTGGTTTTTGTCCGATTAATCGAAAAAATAATCGCCTAACTAATCGATTATCAAAATAATCGTTAGTTGCAGCCCTAAATGTAAGCGAGAACAAGAAACTGACTTGTTTTATTTCACAACTTCAGATTAGGGAATATATATCATCCTTTAGTGGAAAAGTACTAAAGAAATTGTAGTTGAATAAAATGTATAAAACAGTGTAGTAACAGTAATTTAGCATAATTCTTTGCAGATCCATAATTACCTACTTATTATACCCAAAGTTTTCTACAGCTCTGCAAAAGCTCACTATTTTCTGTTCGGGGTGTTTTTTGCTGATTCCCATTGACTCTTCTTTTTGCCTGCAGCAAAATGCTTTAAAGCGTCAATCAGCAATGTTTGTACCCGAAATAAATGTTTAACATAAAAATTATTCTAAGGTTTGAAACAGTTTGACTCCTTGAAGGCGCAGTTGAATATTACACACACACACACACAAGCTTGCAAATAAAAAATAATTGTTGGCAATAAAAAAATAATTGGCATATACGAAGAACTGTTGGACTTTACGACTATAGTGCTGTATAAACCTCTGGAGGCAGTGTTGTGATCTGGGGTATTTCAGTTGGTCAGGATTAGGCTCATCAACGTTATGTTCTGTCTATTTAAATTTAAAAAAGGTTTTGTCTGTACATTGGTTAGAACTCGCTCTTTCATCGATGTCTTTATGTTTCGTACATTGTCAGTACGATAGTCTATGTCTGTCCAGCCAGAATGCATCCCGCAAAACTGTCTGGCAACAATTTAATGAAACTATAGTGTGGCTATACTGTACATGTCACTTAACAGAGCATGCGAAAGACTAATAATTCCCAATAAAACTCCCAAGAAAGTTCCTGTAATGAGCGAGTGGGGTTAGTGAATGATTTTGTGTACAGTTCCCACAGTACTCTTCTGCAAGTTGGCTACAAATTACCCATCTATGATTTTTGTGATGTATTGCTGAATGTTCACGGGAACGAGTGCAGTGGGCTATTAGTCAACTCGGCCGGGATCATCATTCACGGACGTACAGCCATCTTCTGTGTCTGGCATCTTGTGTAAATGTCAATCAGTTTTACGCCTTCTTTTGCCATCTCATGTCCTGGTTTGACTTTAACGCCCCTCATAAATTAAAATGTTTGCATTTACACCGCAAAGTTAAGGTAAGACATTTCTAAGATGGTTTCTTGTTGTGTTACGTGCGTAATATAAGAACATCCATATGAAGCAGGTTTATACACCACTTTTGGTTGGGTGATGTTTTTGTGGGCGGAGACTAAGCTGAAGGTAAAAGATTTCCCAGAATTGTTAACTAACACTGAATTATATTTTAATGAGTTTATCTGAATATCCGGGACCAGAATTAAAAACCCTGACACACTCACATAGTGGATGGACGATATAATGGGAAGATCTACCATGATACTGTCAGACACTTAAGCAATACCTCGAACTTTTTATTGTTTTGCCTCCAGCGAACACCATGACGCAATCATGACGTAGGCTCTATAAAGAGGCGCCCAAGAGGAGAAATATACTCTATGCTAATACAGTTTATAGGCAGGTAAGAAGGATTTATGAATACAGCTTACACCAATCGGCTTGCTGCACTTAGACAGATTTAATCAAGCCTTCGCTAATCCATTTAGCACAGCGTGAAAAGAAAAAGCAAAGGAGCATAATTGCCTATAAAGCCGAAGCTGGTCAAAACAGAGAAGCCAATGCTAACTGAATAAACGGCTGCTAACTGTTTGCTATAGTTTCTCAGGGTGTGCTTATGTTATTACTGAACACACACACATACACACAGAGCACCCACAGAGCACACACACAGGCCTGATTATCTGAGAGGCTGTGAGAGCTTGCACACGTGCGGGTGTCATAAAGGTCTTTTAAGTACATATGATATCGGTGGTGTATTTACATTTCATCACACACGTACTGTATAAAACAAGTTACATATAAATTAGGTTACTGGCAATAACTTAATAGAGGTAAGTAAATAATGTCACCATAAATATGTGTGTGTGTGTGTGTGCTTTTGTTTGTATTCAAAAGCAATAAAAAAAGCACATTTATAGCAGTGTAGAATTATGGCACCTATTTTGAATAAAATTATATATCAATTATGTAAATATGTTTTTGAAGATATATTTTAAAAAGTAATAATACATGGAAGTAGTCTCAAATGGTGTCTGTTAAACATATTTATACCCTTTATTTATTCTACTATACTATTATACAAGAAAAAACGTCATCCTGATCCAAGTCTAGTAAAGCAGATGCTTATGTGCATCCTGCGTGCTTATGGGTTTCCTGAGGAATGTAAAATCAAACTATTCACTGTATCTATACCAAGAGAACATTACTGTAAGTAAAAATTTATCAAAAAAAAGACAAAAATATTACATCAAACAACGGTATGACATTTGGTACAACTCAGTTTTTGAACGTTAGAATGATTTTGATGAAATCATGTCAGAACAAATGAACTACATGACAATGGGACAACAATGAACGAATGCCCAATATTAATAACAAACTCATGACATGAGCGGGAGTCGGACTCCGCTCAAAACAGTAAGAGCGCTACTATGGGGCATAGTAAGACCACTGAAGACCACTAGGGGGCATACTGTTGATGCTAGTTAATGCACGTACATAACAACAAATAAAAAATTTAATAAAACATTTTTAAACGAAAACCTGCATACGAGATGTTCTTTGAAAGCAGACATGATGTAATTTGTATGCTGTGCAAACACCGTGTTACAGTAGAGTAATTTGGGAGCTAAGACGCACTTCAGAAACAGAGAGGTGACATTATAACACAAAGAGACGAATGGCATGAGATACACATGCTGTGTGCCGGGAAGCTGTTGTGTCTATCCCAGTTTCTGATCAAAATTCTAAACCTTGTTAGAAACTTAAGGTACCATGGATGTGGTCAGACATTGTGCTGATAGATGTTAATCGCTATAACCTCGCCAAATAAAGGTCAAAGTTTGAGAGATTATCTCCCAATTTACAATTTGTAATTTGTAACACCAAATCAACTGCTTTTGACATTGTAACTGTTGTTTAAGGAAAAAATAAAAAGTTCATTATAAAATAAAGAGTATCATTACTTAATTTACTTATTTAATTCAAAAATAAAATAAAATACATATAAACCTTTTGAACCCTGATGCTTAAAATACCAGTTTAGGCTCAAAATGCACTTGGGGATGAAATCTCTCAGATTGATTCAGATTTATATACAAGTTTAAAAGGATTTGATGTCCATAGTGTGTGTGCGTGCGTGCGTGCGTGTGTGTGTGTGTCTCTGAGTGCATGTGCATGTGCTGGCAGGCTATTATCCTGCCTCATTCCCATGGCATGCCTACTTTAGCCGTGCTGCAGCTATTGATAAAAAGTTATTCTTAGCGTGTGTGTGAGTCAGCGACGTGTGTGTGTGGCATTTCAGGTCCTGACCTCCGGGCTCTGCACTTCCTGCAGTGAAGCAGCTCAGACACAGCATCATAGCCCTCACATGGCGAAACATTTAAACTTCACCTCCATCTTATTCTATGGACTTAACCCTGAACACACACACACACACACACACACACACACTCAGTGCTTCTTTTAGCATCATAAAGAGTATTTCCAAACTAAATGTGCCAGAATCCTCAACCAAATAGTGAACTACATATCCAGTCCCATGATCCACTAGTCAACCTTTACAGTTGACCTTATCTAGTTAAATCCATCTAGTACTTTGTCTTTCAACTTTGCTTAATTTTCACTTATTAAAAAAAAAGTTTTGGCACCCTTTGCCCTTATTTGTGACAGACCAACAGACTAACTCAACAGTTCTCATGATTTAATAATTCACCTTGTGAGTTACGGAGTCAAGCAAGAGTAGCAGTGCAACACCATGGATTCATGGTGTTTCAACCGTAGGCATGAAAATGTCAGACCCAAGAAAATCAAGTTTGGAGTACTTTTACTCACTCAGTCACTCTAAGTAACTGCTCTTGCCTTATCAGGGTCACGGTGAATCCAGACTATGTCAGGATGACTGGGCATGAGGCCGGATTCCACCTTAGTCCATCACATGGCACCATGTACGCACACACACACACACAAACACACACACACACAAACTCATTCATGCTTAGTGGCAATTTATCCTAGCCAGTCCGCCTACTAGTATGTTTTGAGAGCTCTCAGAGAACAATCACAATCTGAGAACCCGGAATAAACTTGTACTGGGAGAGCACGCAAAAGTAACCTACAGTCAGGACTGAACCTGGGTCTCGAGTACTGTTTAATCAGTTTACGCTGAGTCTGCAAGCAAGTAATTGACTAATATAATATACAATGGTGAAGGCCAAAAGTATTAAGACACCATATTCCATTCATGATTATAGTTCTCCCTGTGCACAAAACAGATGATGTCACTAATTAGTTCTAACCTGGCCCTGTACCAGCGGTATTCAGCTTCTGAAGCCATGGCCTGTGTCATCTCCAGAGGTGGCAAGTAACAAAGGACAACTACCTCTTTTCTGGATGTGACACCTTCTATGTAGGTTTCATCTGAGTTGTCTGGTTTCCTCCTACTTCCCAGAAACACAACATGCATATCCACGCTGCCCTGCAATACACCGGCATGGCATCCAGCCTGCATTCCTGACTCACACTCACCCAGTTTTCCTGGCATGAGCTCTGGACTCATTCATGACCCTTCTCTGGATATCTGAAAATGAGTATACTTATCTGTTTTTATCCTAGTCATTGTTAGAACTCATTTTGGCTTCTTTTCCATTAATGCATCCAGCTTGTAATACTTTACTTCCTGCTTTTCACTTGTATCTGTTCTTGAAGTTACTCAACAATATATATGGCCTCGTTTCTGCCTCTGTACCCCAGCACTTCATACACACTCTCTCATCTTTCCCTGGCTCATTCAAGTTCCATAACCCCTACCTCTATGTGTGTCTGCTCCTGAGTGCTGCTACTATGTCTGGCTATTGAATACACACACGGGCCTAATGAGCGCTAAAGATTTTGCAGGACTGATAAAAAACACTCAGAGCCTCTATGTGGGTGGAAGCGACGTACAGGGAGAGATGTGTGTGTGTGTATGTGTGTTCTTCTGCTTTTCTCTTTAAATAGGCAACACACACAAGTGGAAACATGATAGAATGTCTTCTGTTGCATCTTTTGTGAAAAAAATTTTAATTTGAAAGATAATAGAAGCTCTATGCATAAACAAGCGATGAAGGCATTAAATGTAGATAGAGACTGCATTATTGATTAAAATACAGCAAACGCGGACAAAACAAACCTAAAAGTCCATGTGACAATGACATACAGTAGACTTTGTTACGGATAAGATGTTTCTAGCGAAAAAGAAGAAAAGCCCTGTTATTTATAATAATGACAACCATTAAACACTTCTTACGCAACTCTTTGGTTATAAAGGTGTCATAATACAGAGGTAAGAAGTTCATGAGATACAACAGAGCTAGAACAAGCCACTTAAAATACTTTCACTGTAGAAAATGATACTTTAGCAAATGAACACTAAGTTAGATTTATCTATACTTTCTTAAAATAAGAGTATGACAAAACAAATATAAGATTATTAACCTTATTTGTAATCAGATTTTCCTTAAATTTAAGCATTTAGGAATTTGGTTCTTGAAAGAAGCAAAATTCTCTGCCAATAGAACAAAACATTTTGGCTTCAGAATTCAGGTAAAAAAAAGTTTAATAATCTGCAATATACTGTATTTAATTTTTGTAAACTTATTTTGATATTATAGAAGTAATTTTTTGTGCAACATACTGTATATCACAGACAGAATTTTTCAAAGTGACTCCATTTACATCACATGAAGAGATTCAGTCCTAGAAAAAAAGAATTCCTAAAAAGAATTACTATGGTTTGGTTTCATGTGTCATTGTTCAGATATGGACAATTTATATAACTGTTAGAGTCTCTGATCTTATGTTCAAGTGACAGGAAACACACACACACACACACACACACACACACAATGGCATGTTTGTCCTTGTAAACCCTTTTCACACCTGGTTTGCTAAGGTTATGTTTTTATGTGACGTTTTCATTCGGTTCCACTGGTTTCACGTTTCAAGCACATACAAACTGTTTGCACATGTGAACTGTTCAGGAATGTGTAAGCTGTGCTTGGTTGGTCATTTGCTGTTGATTATCATTAAGGTTGTTATAACTTTAAAGGTCACAGAAGTGCTTTTTTTTTTTTTAAATGATCCTGATGTGTTTTCATTCAAATGTTCTGCCATTTGAAATCAATCTACAAAATTCCAAGTACCTCTCGCTGCACAGTCAAAATTCAAATTCCAAGGGGTGAAGTCAGACCAGATCCAACTACTACCTAAGTGGGGTAGAAAACAAAAGTCCAGAACATAAAGATAATCTGCTTTGTTTAAGGCTGTAACACAACACATGAATGAGCCTTAAGGGTTAAGATATTGGATCAGGTCTAGAACCACTTCCTGGACAAGTAGCTTGTTAGTAGCTTATTTTAAAGTACTGTAGATTATTAATTCTGGCACATAACTGTTCATAACATCGCTTTTACTCAACATTTTGATTTCACTTGTGGTTCAGGTTAAACTTTAGGCGGATATATAAGTACTTCAAAAGTTTCATTAAAATTTGTCCAGCCAGTTTTTCGTGCTGCAGTGAAAAAATATGGGTGGACAGACATACATACATACAGACAGACATACAGACAGAAAAATTTCTAAAACTGGATTCAGGTCCTTCAATGTGTTGGGCGTAAATATATCATTGAAAGAGCGAATTCTAACCACGGTACAGACTACAGTTAAAAGAAGAGATGTAACATTTTGATGCTCATTCATACACATTCACTTATTGCGTTATTTAAAATGTATTTATTTGTAATAAAATTAAGAAAAATGGTACTTTAGGTTTGTGACCATGACTATGATTAAACACATCTAAATATTGTGCTGAACTGTGATCTATTTAACTTAAAAATGAAAAAAAAACTTTTTTTTCACCATTTCTCATTAATCATAAACCTACAGTACTCTTTCATTTCTAGTCTAAGTTTTCTTTTGGGTAAGCACAGTATTTAGGCTAGAAATGCTAATGATTCATTATAGTTTGATTAATTGCTGTTAAGAATTTAACCACGTTAAAATGTATAAACTGTTAATGTTTGTTTTGCATCATTTTCTCTTGTTGCTCACGTCAATTCACTTGTACACCACAAGAGGGCAAACATGCACAGCATGTAATACGCAGTAATGGAAGTGGTATTGTTAAGTTGGCCTGACATGATCAACAATCAGTTTATTTGTGCATCATTTGTGCATTTAAAATAAGCATTTCTCATCGATCTGTTTCTTTTGAAATATTAAACTTATTAAATAATAAATGTTTCAGATTGTACGGTCTGTTTAGACGGTATTCCAGGGGAAAGAATAAAAAATAAAAAAAATTTCTTGATGTCATTTGATGTGGAACATTTTTACACTGTTTTTCCAACAGTAACTAAATAAAACATGATTTAGACGAATGCACGCAAATTTTTATGAACAAACAAAAGCAGTCCAGTGCCACTGTGTTTCCTTAAATTAATTATTATCCCACATCCGGCCGCCTGTTTATAGCAGATAGCAGTTATCACACTAATAAAAATGCAGTAAAGTCTGTGTGATATGACAACATGGTATCGATATTATGATAAATTACATCACTATTCTCAGAATATAGCAGCTATGTTCATTTACATTTACAGCATTTAATGGATGTCTTTATCCAGAGCGACCTGAGAGATCAAAAAGTGCTTTGTACTCACTATCAGATTACCTTAGGCAATATGATGACAATTTCATAATCAATTATAATATATGGTTCTTTTGACTTGTGACTACCTGGACGTCAGCCACAATAGCGGACGGCGGAAGCTACATTAACCCGACATTAGGCTACTGTGTTTTTCGTTGATAATTACATCCGAAGTCTGTTTCAGAGCCAAAAAATAACAGAAAGATGACCTGATGATTACCTAATGAACTACCGGATTACCCGAGGCTTTGTCACACACAACCTACAGTAGCAACTCATAGCATCTGTTCTGCAGATTATTTTCATTATTCATTATTTCATTATATTCATCATTATTATTAGACATTTTGATGTTGTGGACTTTGTAATTATTCAAAACAGAAATAAACTTGTAAAAATGGATAACGAAGATCATAATAAGGATATTCCAGAATATTTCCAGAATATTTGCTATCCTAATTATCATGATTACCTCACACGGTGCAAACATTTGTGACTTGTGATTCTACCTGGATTTGGTGGCGTTTGCTAGCATAAGCATTAGCTCATTCAGTGCTTCTGTTGCTAATGAGACAATTATACGGAACATGCTGTGCTTTATGCTTCATAAAATTACATACAGGAAACGGTAACTGATACTGACATTTCAAGCTTACTAATTAATTACTAACTAATATATAAGTTCCAGGGTTGAAACCCAAATAATATAAAATGGAAAGGCAGCACACTATGTATTTACACTTGTTTTAAAAGCTAGTTAGTTTTTAGCTCGCATAAGCTGGGAAACACAACATGACGGTTCAAAGGCAATTCAGAACAACTTAGATGCAATAACTAAAGAGACAAAATGTTCCTCAAGATGACATTATCAGATATATTACTGCTTTCTTACTGAAAAACAGGTTTGACACTGGCAACCGGTAGGTAAAGTCCCTTTCGCCATCCAGATATGGGCAGGACCATGGCAGACAGCCAATATGGGCTTGCAATGATTTTTTTTAACTGGTGTTTATCTGGGGCAGAATGATTGTACAACATCCGTCTTTGGAGCACGTCTTTGAAAGGATTTCTGATATTAACACAGTCAAAAATGGACAAACAGTACACCTAATATTCAAATGAATGAAGGGCCACAAATTCTGAGGCTTTGAAGGCTTTAAGTAAAACATGCTGTATCCATTCCACCACCAGCTTTAATGTGTGTTTAGCTGATCATTTGAGGTTCTGCTAAAGAATAATGAGGTTCTCCTGCTCCTCCTTTTTATTTGTCCTTCCACGCAGCCCCTGAGCATGATGCTACCACCACCATGCTTAAAACTTGATTCAATGTTCTTGGGGTTGAATGCCTTATCTTTACTTATCCAAGCATACATTTGATCCAAACTGTTCTCCAGAAGACTGGTTCCTTGTACACATAGTCATCTGCAAACTTCATTCGAGGTTTAACATGTTCATTTTGGAGCAGAGGTTCTTTCTTGGATGGCAGCGTTTTTTAACTTGCTTGAATGTAAACAGTGACACTTGTGTTCCAGCAGCTCATGTTCATGGCAGGAATGTACCTTGGTGGTTCCTGGGTTGTTCCTGACCATCTAAATCAATTTCCTCTCAGCTGAGGATGACAATTTGGGTCTTCTTCATGACCTTGGCAAAGTGGCCACAGCTCCCAATAACTTGTACTTATGTTGGTACAGTTGTCTGAACTGATATTGGAAGCAGCGGTTGTTTAGAATTTACATTTCTGATTTGTGTAAATGGACCACCCTCAGAACTGTAGCTTTTGGACTTTCCCATGGTACTGTGTATTGGTCAATCCATTGCGTGGTGACAAATAAACTCTTTTTTTGAGAAAGCTACTAGCTGGAGTCAACACAGATCATGTTGAGATGCCTTGGGCTTCGGACTTACAGTGTATGTATATTTTTGACCCTGTGTTGATAACAGCAAACCTTGTGCTCCAAATTCTTAGGGGTTTTCTTCTTTATTAAAGATACATGATGCTTAGTCTTTCTACCCCATGAAAAAAGAGCACAAATAATTGCAAGCCCAATACAGGAATGACATTTATTCTCATAATGGCGTATGTAAACTTCTAAGCACAACTTTACGGCAGTACTGAAGAGAAAAGCAGATGCTGAACAAGCACGCGCTGGTGGAAAGAGCTTTGTTTTTTGGCATTTCGTCCAGCAGTAGCCTACGCGTTTATTTCTTTATGACTTTGATAGACGGTTGTTTTTTGTTGAGCTTCACAATGCATCACAAACCTCTATGAAATCCCACCTCATCAAAATTTCTCAGGGCTGTCAAAGAAACATGAACCGCTTGATTACAATAACTGTGTTATGAATAAAGACTCTCAGAATCAACAGTATGTCAGCGTCCAAGAAAGAAATGTTTTATGCCTGAGGTTGACCACTGTTAAAACATTTAGTCCTGATTGCATTACTTTAACAAAAGCCTTACTGCCTTAGAGTGCCATACTGTCAAATATATGCATTCTCAAAGATGAAATTAATTTTTTTAAGAGTACTCACAGGTCTGTTAAGAGCTGGGAAAAACTCTAATAGCAAAGTCAATGTTTCTGTTGGCTGTAAATCAATTTAAAGGCTCAAAGTATTTGCACTTAAGTTGGATGCTAAACAGAGTTCAGAACTGAACTGTCATGTTTTTAATATCAGCAGCAAGTCATGACATAACTCTATGTGCACGGCTACATCCTAATCCACATTAACCTTTAAAAGAAAATCATTTCAAAAGTCGTTTCTTAATGCAATTCCGTTTTAAGACGATGCCAAGTCTGAAGAATTGCAAGAATAAAAGAGTTCTACTGTTTCAGAGACATTGTACCACATGACGACACACACTGAAAGTGAGGCAAATCAGAAGTAATAAGAAGCAACATAAAAAATAAGAAGCAACATATCGATCTTCAACAAGTGTTTAAAATGTTGTACTAAATATTAAATTACTAAACGAATGATGACTAAATGCACAAATAAATGACTGAATCGAGTGAGTCATGGCCTGCGTACCCAGTCTTACATAAAACTCACCAGTGATGTATTATGCACACAGAACGATCTTATCTACATCAATTTTCAGAATCGCTTTTGCCAGATGAGCTGAAACATGACTAATTATTTAAATACATGCTAATATCACTGCTTTTATTTCACTTTGTCCTCTTGACACCCTGATATGATTTAGGTATACACTTTGATTTATAAGCATAATGATTAGATCAGATACAGCAGAATTCAATTTGGAGTACACATGTGAAGTAAATCAACCTGTTGCAGTAAACCAACCGTTCCAATTTCTTTTATTCTCTGTCTCTCTGTCTCTCTCTCTCACTCAATCTCTATACCACTTATACTGTAGAGGGTCACGGAACACTAGGGGCACTAGGCAGGGTAAACCCTGGATGGGGTGCTAGTCGATTGCAGGGCACTCACGCACACACACACACACACACACACATTCACTCATTCATTGGCAATTTGGGAATGCCAATTAGCCTAATCTGTGGGAGAAAACCAGAGGGAAAAGTCCTACATACTGTACAATGGAAAAGATTGGAATTAGGCTTTGAAAAGGTGGGGGTGATTGCAAAAGTGAAAGTGTTAATTTTTTCTGCAAGCTGTGTTCCATTTTTTTTTTTACACTTATTAGCTTTTAAAGGAGAGAAAATGGATTGGCACTCATTCGAGCTGTTACAGTACTTGTGCCAACTCTATAAACATAGTAACATGTTTAAAAACTGACAACAGATATCACTACTATAATGTCAGGAAAATATGATGATTTAACAAATTTAAAACACAAATTCTGCCATCCAGTGCTCTGACTTCATGTTCAACATATGTTTAATCAGTAGAAAAACAAAGAAAACAAAGAAAGAAAGAAAGAAAGAAAATCCTTCAACAACAACAATGATACAACCTAAAGTTATAATGATGCAAGAAGCTCTAAACTTAACAAACAGCCAGATTACAGTGTTAACTCATCAACAGAGTCACAAAGATACTGCACACTTTCGGCTTCCGTTTCTCCTCCGTCTGCCCGAGGACTCTTCGGGATCCTGATATTTTCACAGATTAACAAACTGACTTCACTCAAGCAATTTATTGACCCTGTCTTTTATATATAAAAATAAATAAATAAAGTTGACCAACCTTGTACATCTTGTTAACTTATCTGAAATGTCTCAACCTAAATGTAAGAGTGAAGTTGAGTGTAGAATGCAACTTCTTAGAAATGATTACTTGTGAACGGTTAAAAACTAACTCTGGACTGCTTTGAGAAATCACTTAATCAAATAGCATGAAAATAACTGTTTGTTATGTCGACCTTTGATATTTACAGTATGTTTCAGGTGGACGGGTGGAGCTTTTTAAAGGGATTTAGTTTTTAGTTTAGATTTAAAAATGTTAAAAAATGTTAAATGCACCTTTCTGGGTGAAAGATAACTACCAAAAGGTACAAGGGGTGTAATCTTGCTGGTACCAATAAATGATAAAGATTGGGTTGTTATATAATAATAATAATAATAATAATAAATAAGTAAGTAAATAAGTAAATAATGTTCAGTGCACAGTTTCTACAAATCAGCTTTAAAAGATATTTTAAAAATACAATAATAAGGTGTAAAAATGGTACTTAAATTGTAGCTGTGAAAGGTGCATGTAGTGAAGCTTAATGCTTTACTAATCAATAACTGCTTTTTGTTTTCTTGTTTAAGGTGCATGCTTTCCAAGTTACAACGTAACACGTAACATATTAATGCATATTAAAGGGAAGTAGAAGGACAGGCTTGGTGTTTTCCTGAAAGTCAGATCCAGATCAGTGTTTAACTAGTGCTGAATCAGACTCAGTGCTTCTGCTTTATTATATTATTAGTATAAATGCAGGCAGCTCGGTGTTTAACCCGAACAGGTCGCCAGCGCGAGTCTGATCCAAGCAGCTCATATAGAGAGTGAACGCTAGAGAGAGAAAAGCTGTAAGAGTTAAAACACACAAACCTGGTAGCTCTTATATTATTGTGGTTGTTTTTCTTTGCGTTTTCTCGAGTCCTCCCGCTCAGTTCCAGAAAAACTTCACGGCTGTCATAGCTCCTAATCCACCTCCGAGTCCCGGCGCACGGCTGCTGCTTGTTGTTGTTTGTTATTTGTTGTTTGTTGATGATGGTGATGATCCTTTACTCTTTAGATTATTGTATGGAGTCGGTTTGGAGCGCAGGGGGACCGCCTGACACTCTCAGGCACACACACACGCGCGCGCGCGCACACAGTCTCGTTCACTCACCCAAGCGCTCACACATGGACACACACACACACACACACACCGGCGCGCGCAGACGCGGTCAAAGTGAAGCGCGAGCGCGACGGAAGATGTATTTGGACGTGTATGACGTCACAACGCCCAGCGCATTAAACAGTCAATCCAAGCAAACTTAATATATTATATTAAGTTTGCTTGGAATATTACGTTAATATATTTTGTTCTAATACACTTTAATCACACACACACACACACGACACGGACGCGCACTTGCATTCATGAGTGACTTATTTTTTCACGCGGAAAGATTGGAAACGTAACAACACCGCAAAGCACCTTAATCGCCGTGACACCGTTTTCATTTCATTTTTAATGAAAAAAATTAAATTCTATATTCTAAAATTCACAAGCCCTATCTCCTCATAATTCCTCTTCATCACATCATCATGCCACCCAAAGGGAAGGGACAAGCGGGGAAAAAAAAGCAGTTCTCAGCCACCACTGTCTATCATATACATAACTAGATGATTATACACACACACACACACACACACACACAATCTACATGCAGTATATTATTACTGTATATTATCAGTCAGATGGCACCTGTACCTTTAATACACAGTGCATTTGGAACACCTGCACACCTGAGGAAATCATACTGCAGCAGAGAAATGCATAAACATCATGCAGAGATACAGGTGAAGAGCTTGAGTTAATGTCCACATCAGGATGAGACATCAGGACGAGGACCGTGAATATGATGTGCTGTTTCTGACAGTCGCTTTTCTGCTCATCATGTTTAGCCTTCCTGGCAGCTTGAACCAGTTTGGTCATTCTGCTCATTATCAAGATGTTTTCTCTGACAGAACTTTTTTCAGCAGCATCGGATATACAGTAATCACTTACTCTCTAATTCTCTACAGCGCTTATCCTGTACGGGGACGCTTGGAGCCTATCCCAGGGGACTCGGGGATGAAGAAAGGAAAGTGTGCCAATACATGGCAGGGCACACAAGCACACACACTCACACACTATAGGGAATTTGGAAACACCACTCAGGCTACTTTGTGTGACTTTGGACTGTAGGAGGAACCAGAGTACCTGAAGGAAACCAACCAAGCACAGAAAGAACATGCAAACTTAACACACACACAGACCCCAAGCAGGAATCGAACCATTAACCCTCGAAGTATGCAGTGGCAGTGCTAAACACTATGCCACCATGCAAATTTTTTTTTTCATTTGGCTTCAACTGCTTCAATTAAAACTTGCTCTTGACTTAGTCTTGGTCTTGACTACAGCATTACACTGATCAGCTAAAATGAGTAGATGTATGGAAACAAGTTTAAAAAGTTCAAAAATCTTTTTTTTTTTAATCATATATTGGGTAAAATCAACGGTTACTATATTCCAGATACTTTATTAAATATGAGGTCATTTTTGGAGTATAAACATAATAGGTGATTATGTAAACAGGTAAACCTTCAGCATGTGTGTGTGTGTGTTTGCATGATATTATCAGTATCAGGAGATGTATTATCAGAAAAGCTAAACTGTTAGTTCTAGCCATGCTACTGTAACACGTCTACACACATAACATATCAGCTCATCTCTTTCCTATCTGTCAGTGAAAAGGGAGGAGCACAGGGTGTATTTTATTTAACACTGACATGTTAATGTGTGATAATAAATAAATAAATAAATAAATAAATTAGCATCTAACTAATCACTTTAAAGGTGACCAAGAAGGAAGGCATGCTCAGGGAAACGCTGCTTATCCACACACATAAGCACACACACATGGACACACACAAGCACACACACGTGCACACTAACACACGCAAAACCACATTAGTATCACTGCTGTGCTGTGAATGAAACACCATCCATGTACCATCTGCTCAGCGGTGGTCTGTTTCCATTGATGAGCAGGTAAGACAGGGTTTTGAGAGACTGGTTGAGAGACTGGCCTATACCCAGTAATTGACCTAAAAAATGTGTGTGTGTGTGTGTGCTGTATAAGAAGTCAAACATTATAATAAATACAGGATACATATCTTAAAGTCCATTGAACATCTACAGACCTTAAAAATGTATTGAAACATAAAATAAAATCCTGAAGCAAGTTGAGATTCACGCAATGAGATTCGTTGCATGAATCTCAACAGACTTTGACGAACACGTACACTCAAGCCTTGAAGCAATCAGGATGGCATGATGTCACCACAGGTAGTGTTGCTGTCTCACAGGTCCAGGGTTCCTCCTTCGATCTGTGCACAAGTGACTGGACTGTTCATCACATCTTTTCTCCATGTTCTCATCCAGTGGTCCATATGCAGATATCTATTTCAGTGGGTCTCAACTCTGGCCCTTGAGAACCACATGCACATTTTAGTATTTTCCCAGCTCCCATTACACTTTATTTGCCTAATTAGCTAATTAACAGCTTTTCCTTAATTAAAGTCGGTGTGATAGATCAGGGAAAAGACTAACATGTGCAGCGCACAGGATCCTCCATGAGGTGAAAAGCCTTGCTCTAATTTACCCCTAAGTGTGAACATGTTTGTGTTCATGGTTTGTTGCAGTGGATGGGTGTATTCTGAGACTAGTGTTTCTGGGTTTCTTTTCGCATTCACCATTACCTTGGCTAGGATAAATATGAATAAAGGGAAAAGGTGGTGGGGGGAAAATATATACTGTATGTTGCAAGTTGAATCTTTAAGGAAGGGAAGAAGTGTGTTTATGATGAAGGAGATGGTGGACCTGAGAGTCCAAGCAGAGAAAATACACAGCTGATTATGGTTCTAAGTGTCCAGAATGTTGACTATGTTCTTAGAAGGGGTTGTGACATTTCTTGCATTTATCAGTGTCCTCTAGTGCATAACACATAAAGTAGGTGTGTGCCGTTCCAGGAAAATAATCACCAGTATGAGATCACTGTGTCATAATGGTATTATCATGGCATGGTAATTATTAGGCACTTAGATGCACAAACCTATGCAGTGCTTAGCTTTATTCACTCACTCATTCATTCTGCTTATCCACAGAAAAGCTGGAGCCTATCCCACTAGGTTGGGTACATCCTGGATAACGGGCCGATCCACCGCAGGGCACACATCCTTCAGAAACAGCTGGTGTCCTTATATTGTTGCACTGTAGAGAGCATTGTGACATACAGTACTGTCTGTGTGTTTGGGTTTCTAACTGTACAGCTGCACAGAAAACAACAAATAGACTGTAGAACAGTTTTAAACCCTAGAGCAGTACAAGCATTACATGCACAGTGAAATTCTCTGTGAAAATTATGTTCTGCAATATGCGTAAATTTCGTGCAATATCTGTCATTTTATGTGCAATATGGGCAATATAGTTAAAGTGCAATATATGCAACTTTCTTGTGCAATATACGTAAAAAAAATTTTCCTGTGCAATATATGTAAATTTTGGTGCCATATGAGTAACTGTTTCTCGTGAAATTTATGTTAAGTGTATAAAGTGTGCAAAGTGTAATTTGTGTATCTTGTGCAGTATGTGTAAAGCACCTAATTTTCCACATATTTCCCAGATATTCTATTCTATTCTATTCTATTCTATTTTACAAGCACACACACTCACATGGACACTGCAGGCAATTTGGAATTCCCTCTCTGTGGGAGGCAACCGGAGTATCTGGGGGAATCCCACCAAGCATGGGAAAAAGTTGCAAACTCCATACCCACCTCGGGGGCTCGTCCTTAGTATACTTTAATGTATAATTTATTATTCTAGGCAAGGTGTGGCTCCTCTCCCTGTTCATGATCCAGCCGCAGCAGGATGTGCAGTAGCTGGTGGGCCTGATTCACGTCTGTGTATGTTAAAATGCCTGTGAGGATTACCACTCTACCAAACATGCTATGTATAGTGACTGCTGCTCCTGCTATCTTGACTTAACAAATTGATCCAACCTTTTCGTGTTGTTTTTACACATGCGCACTGCCTTAGATGGCAAATGATGCTGTATACTTGAATGATGATTGCTTGCTGAATTCTAGGTTGATTAATTAATGTTGATTAATTTGCTATACCAGCAGCTCTAACAGTAGTGCAACTCTAAATCACAGGTTTTTATTACTTATATTATAATACATTATTATTTATCTATAGTAATACAGCAGCTCACTTAAGCTAAGGCCAATAATAACATGTATAACAAAGCTGTTTAACAAAGAACACTGTAGTCATTTATATAATAAAAATATCTTCAAAGAGACATATAGTCTAAATAGTCTTTTTTATTCCTTACATAACATTTAGCAAAGAGGCTCTTCTTTACTTACGAACAGATTTTTTTAAGCATCACCAAACAAGAGTTCATTAGTTGCATTACCAATCCTCATACCTAGTTTCATTCCCGGAAACGTGCTGCGCTGTCCAGTGAACTCTGTCCATGCACACCAGTCCCATAGGAACACCAGGCATCTGTGACTGCTTATGCCAAGCTGACATAAATACTGCAATACAGGAACTGTCTTGGGTCACTGTCTTATGTGTCAACACTACTGCTTAACTGTTAAAAAAATCATACCACACATGTTACAGCCACCGAGGGACTGCATGACTGCTTCCACATGCTGTTCTACAGCACCTCTTTATTCTGTGGGTGAGAAATACGTCAGTAAAATTATACGAGCAGTAGTTCAGTGAAAGTTCAAAGCACATTTTCTTCTGAAGTTACCCCTTTTACCTGTGAACTTTGCCCTGCGGCTAGGTTCAGTGGCCCATTGAGCAGATAAGCTGGCGTGAGTCAATACAAGACATGGAGATTTTAGTTTTTCCCAAAACAGGTGCCTCCTCCCATGAGGAAAATGCTGAGTTGTATTTCTCTAATGCATGATCAGATTGTCCGATGGTGTGAAGACTCAGACTTCTGCCTGGTTCCACTACATGCACTACAAAACATGCACCCAAAACTATTTTTTTTTATCCTGTTTAAAGACCTGTTATAAAATAGGATCATAGAACAATAATACTATATTATATATTACTATAAAAAATAATCACGTTAACTCTGTACTTAATATAATGTGGGATTTACCTTGTAGCTTTGATTATTTACCAAAGTATACACACTACCGTTCAAAAGTTTGGGGTCACTTGCAAATTTCTTTGTTTTTGTTTAGTGATTTATTTTCTACATT
>JAQMYJ010000023.1:31858142-31868667 GCA_030014305.1 Clarias laeviceps | reverse complement strand
TCATTAGAATTTGATGGCATTTCGCTTTCAGCTGGGTCTGCATCACTGGCATCTGTTTTGTCCGGGGTGCAATTTTTATGCATTATTTTTATGATTTTTCATTTTCCTTCATAAATTTTTTTACTCAGTAGCGATTATGATTTCAAATGTAGCGAAGTACAATACTTTAAACAAAACATACTTAAGTAAAAGTAAAATTACAGATTTTAATCTAATTCTACTTTAAAAAGTAGAAGTACACAAAAAACTACGCGAGTAAATGTAATTCGTTACTTTCCACCCCTGATATATATATTCTGGCTAGTATATATACTATATACTGGCTTTATATTTATATATAATATATATATATATATATATAAATATAAAAGTATATATATTTATTATTTTTCCCCCTTGTCTAATTTATTTATTACTCCTTTCCTTTCCTCCTCTGAAAATGACTATAAGCAACTGTAACCAAGAATAAGCAATTTTCCTCTGGGATTAATAGTTCATTGAATCTTGAATCTCACAGGATTGGGACTAAACAGCTGTGTCTCCATAAGAAAACTACTTGTTAGTGAGATTAATTAGAAAAAATAGCTTCAGTCTGCTATAGAGCATAAAGATTGGACTTTGAAACAATAGAAAAAGGTCATGCTCTTTGGTTGCTGCAGATAGTCAGGTCTAGGCCCAGCAACGTTATGTGGCAAGAAAATGACTGTGAATGTACTGAATGACAAGGTTATTGTTTCTTTCCTGAAGGCAAAGGCATATTAGAGGACTCAGATTGCAAAAGAGAGTTTCTGGGAGCACAAGTAATTGCCACACTGTTTTTGTTTAAAGAAACCTTTAATGGGGATTACATTAATTTGATCTTACTCTCTTCCATTATGCTAGCCAAATGCAACAACAATCAAAACTATTGATTACATTGAGTTTGAAAATAGGTCACATGTTCAGCCTTACTTGCTGTGACATCTTGCCTACTCTCATTGAATTTTGTTAAACAAGACTCTGACCCCATCACAAAATATATTGATCCGATGTTATTAATCAGGGAAATCTATTTTGCTTTGTACAGAATATAAATATAGCCACTCAATAAAATAAAACTTAATTATCTTAAACATTTACTGTAAAGGCTTTCAGTTATATTACAGACTATTAAAAATGACCGCTTATAATAGTTAACCAAGAAAATAATGATTTTATGTGAAATGATTTTAAGGCGATATGATTTAAAGTTATTTAATTTTAACCAACTATACAAAAAAGCAAAAAAAATGGGTCACATAGGGAAAGAAATATCAAACATACAGTACATATGATTAAATTTTTTCTAGTTGTTTTTAATTGTTTCTATGAAAATAACAGTAATAAACATTTGCTGAGTTTGACATTTATGTGGCGTCATTTCCATATTCCGGGAGCGGTAAAATTGACACATTTTTAAAAATTATGTCTTCCCTGTCGAGAGACACTGGCAGGACGTTTTTTTTTTTATCAATCATTGACCAATGTTGTGTTTCTGTCACTGATAATGCCGCTTGAGATTTAAGGGCCAGTTCTCAGCGCTGTCCTGAATGCCAGTAAACTGCACCTCGGAAACTGGCCCCCACTCCCCTAACTCCTTTTCCTATCATCAGTGTGCCGTTTGAACGTATCGGAATAGATCTCGGCCCATTCCCAAAGTCGGCAAAAGGCCACGAATATATTCTAGTGCTGGTGGATTACGCCACGCGATACCTAGAGGCCGTCCCGCTATGCAAGGCTACGACAAAGAGTATAGCCAAAGAATTAGTGCTGCTCTTCAGCCGAGTGGGTCTGCCAAAAGAATTGTTAACCGATCAAGGAACACCGTTCATGTCTCGCCTGATGGCTGATATACACCGGCTGCTGCAGATCAAACGACTGCGCACTTCCGTTTATCATCCGCAAACAGATAGGCTAGTGGAGCAGTTTAGCCAAACCTTAAAACGAATGCTATGGCGAGTGGTGGATAAAACGGGAGGGAATTGGGACCAATTAATACCCTACAGTACGTCCTTTTCGGCATACGAGAAACACCACAAGCCTCCACCGGGTTCACACCGTTCGAGCTGCTGTTCGGGAGAAGCCCATGCGGGCTCTTAGATGTAGCGAAGGAAGCATGGGAGGAGCAACCATCCTCTTTTAGATAAATTATAGCGTACGTAAAAGATCTACAGGAAAAGATCATCCAAGTGCTCCCCATCATGCGGGAGCATATGGAAAAAGCACAAGCGGAACAGCATCGCGCATATAACCTGTTGGCACAACCGCGTGAGTTCCGCTCGGGTGATCGCGTCCTTTTTCTACCCAACGCCAGCTGCAAATTCCTTGCTAGGTGGCAAGGACCTTATACGAAACGTGTTGGACCCATGAACTACTGTCTGCAGCTGCCCGGTAAGGAAAGTTCACTGAATTATATCATATCAACTTACTTAAACAGTGGATAGAGCCGCTGCCGTGCGTTTCAGCTCTCGCTACGCTCTCTCACACAGGTCAAGAACAGGTGCAGCACGGAGAGGATTTAACGGCAGCACAACATCAGGAGCTAAGAGAGATAATAGACCAATTTCAGGAAGTGTTCTCCACCGACCCAGGGCTCACCCATCTGGTACGGCACGATATAAAAACACCACCTGGCATGATCGTCCGACAAAGACCGTACCGAGCCCCGGAGGCTCGTCGCCGTGCCATCGGAGCGGAGGTAGAAAATATGCTTCGCAACGGCATAATAGAGGAGTCGACTAGCCCCTGGTCCAGCCCCATCGTAATGGTACCTAAACCTGACGAGTCAATACGCCTATGTAATGACTTCTGACAGTTAAATTAAATTTCACAATTTGATGCCTACCCACTACCCCGAGCAGTAGTCAGGTCTAGCGTGGAGCATCTCCACGCTAGACCTGACCAAAGGCTACTGGCAAGTCGCCCTAACTCCGCAGGCAAAAGATAAAACAGCATTCAGTACCGAACAGGGGAACTGGCAGTACTGCATTTTCCCGTTCGGTCTCCACGGAGCCCTGGCCACCTTTCAGCGCCTCATGGACATCGTACTTCGGCAGCACCGCCAATATGCCGCTGCTGACTTGGACGATGTGATTATTCACTCATTCACTTCACGAACTGTGAAGAGTCAGCTTAATGGCGATTCCAAAAAAATGCTTCCTGGGACTGAGCGAGGCACAGTACCTGGGGTACCAAATCGGCCGTGGACTGTTAAAACCACAAGAGAATAAAGTGGAGGCCTTACGTAAGTACCCGCAACCAAAGTCAAAAAACAGGTACGTGCCTTTTTGGGGCTAGCTAGTTATTACCGGAGATTTGTACCTAACTTCTCTATTGCAGCACCCCTCACAAATCTCCTCAGAAAAGGACAGACAGAAAAAGTGCAGCGGTCACAGGAAGCAGAAACAGCATTTAAACAGTTAAAAACCCAGCTCACCAGTTCCCCCGTCCTCCGAAACCCGACTTTAACAGAGCATTCACGGTGCACACGGATGCATCAGAGTCTAGGAGCTGTTCTTTCTCAGGACTTTGAAGGAGAATACCCCATCCTATATGTAAGTAGAAAGGTAACACCAACAGAACAAAAATATGTAACAATAGAGCGGGAAGCCCTTGCCATTAAGTGGGCTATAGAGGAGCTGAAATATTATCTAGCTAGATGGAAATTTACTTTAATTACAGACCACGCTCCTCTCCAATGATTGGCAAGGGCTAAGGACACAAACCCCCATGTTGGTTTCTGTCCTTACAAGATTTCTCCTTGTCAGTCCAACACAGGGCCGGGGTACAACACGGAAATGCAGACGGACTCACAAAGACGAGCTCAAAATTGAGGGGGGGGGGGAGAACGGGGGGGGGAGTGGCGTGTGGTGACGGGCAGATGCCCAGTGCACATTGTAGGACAACATCTTCTCGCTTATCTTGGGGGAAGTACAAAGGGGACTCAGATAGCACCTTGGACAGCACCAAAACACAAAAAGGGGCGAGGCACCGCGACTCACCGGTATCAGCGAGGACTAATTATACACTGTCCACCTGTCGACTGCTCTCTATAAAAGGATCGCGATGGCGCGTACCGGTGAGTGGTATATATGTACCGGAGACTTATTCAATTCTCTTCTCCACACAGACTCGGATTACGGCGAAGGACCCGCCGGAGCACAGTGGTGCTACACCCTACAAAGCCAGCAAGCCGACCCTCACCATCGCCCTTTTCACCAAGCACTTAATCTCACCTCATTCACCTGTTTCACTCATTAAATAACAATAAAAGCCGCACATTTGAGTTCACTGCATCCCTGTCTCTCTGTGTTCGTAATTTCCAATCCCAATCCCAGAGCTTTACAGTGTTCTAAAATGTTTTCCCAGGCTGCCACACATACTCAATAATACCAAATATAGAGCTGAGAACTGGAAATCCCTCGTGTGTCTGTCCTTTACAAAAGAAGATATTTGATTCATTTATAGCTCTCCTGGAAGATATAAAACAAACTTCTCCTCTTACACAAGATACGGTTTTGCACTATATTAAATCTTCTCCAGAGACATTGCAATAGGCTCACAGAAAACGAACTTTTCCTTTCTTCCACTTCTTGCTACAAGGAACGCGTGACTAGCCTGAAAAGTAGAGGTACTCCAGGTAAAACATTACTCAAGTAAAAGTAGACAAATGTTAGTAGTACAATGTTCTTACCTTCAAGGTAGTAAAATACTCTCTCTCTTTTTCTCCTGTCTATGAACTTGCTGATTCACTGCTGCCTGCAACCATCTCTGCTTCTGTTACACAAATGAGCATTTCACAGAGGGAAGGCAAATCACTCAGTTACATATAATAATCAGTAATTAGTACTACACACCCCTCTGGTTATGTAACACAATGCCGGGCAGAAATGTAGTAAAGTAGAAAGTACTGATATTTATTATAGGATCTAGTGGAGTAAAAGTAAAACATATCCACTAATGAAACTCCTGATGTAAACAACATACATGCGAAAACTGTACTTACAGTAAGTACAGTAGCAAAGTAACTTCTTAGTTATTACTACTTACTACTACTTAGTAATTTTCCATCTCTTTTCAATTGTAACTTACTAACTATTTCTTATTTAAAATAGATAAGCTACAGCTTTTGCTAAAGTAGCTA
This sequence comes from Clarias laeviceps, assembly GCA_030014305.1. Lineage (NCBI taxonomy): Eukaryota > Metazoa > Chordata > Actinopteri > Siluriformes > Clariidae > Clarias > Clarias laeviceps. Next base: position 31,863,506 of record JAQMYJ010000023.1, on the reverse strand, counting down.
ACTACACTACATGCTACTAAATAAAATAAATACTATTTAAAATTATTTTAAAGTACCTTCATCTTCATTTAAGTACTGGAAACATTAAGCTAGCTAGTTACTGTTAATTGTAATATGTTATTTCACTTAATTAAAAATGTAATAATTTGGACATCAATATGAGTGGTCATCATCATTGCTTACTACTTGATACTAGCTTATACTAGCCATTAGGCTAAATCATACCTGAGGTTAATGATTATGCTCCATCAGCTTAACCAGTTACAACACCAAACTCTTCACTTTCATATCCACTGAAGTTGTTTTGTAGTTGTTTGCATAGGATACAAAAATACATTTCTTTCTCACTTCTAAATGTTGTCCATTGTTGTTCAATATTTTAATTTTTAATCCTCTCTGCCTGAAGCTTGTAGCTATGTACTTGTAGCTAGCTGTTATAGTTATAGTCACAGTGACAGTCTTCAAAGATTTCACTGTGAAACATTTAAATCAACCTTGTCTTGCATCTTTTTAGTTCTCCGATTCTACTCGGTTTATTACAAGGGGCAACCTCCAGTTGTTGTTTTAGTTGTTAAGTCATGTTGGACTCTTCGTGACCTCATAGACATTAGCTCGCCAGGCCTTCCTAGATGCTGTTCAAGGGGTTTTCTTGGCAAGGATATTGGAGTGGGTTGCCATTTCCTTCTCCAGAGGACCATCTACGGACAAGCTAAGCTAAAGCTAAGCTAGCTAGCTTGTGGCAACTGAAGTAAGTAGTCATGTTCAGATTAACTGGGGTTTGGCAGAGTCAGTGAGAGCTCCCAGAGCTTCAAATCACTCTTCAGTGTAACCTATAGGTGACGTCACAGAGACTGGCTAATAGAAAGACTTTCTTTTGTTAAGCTCTTATTATAGCTAATGAAAAAGCATGTCTGTATTTCCCTACTGTCCCTCTCTGACCCTGCAACTTGCAAGAGCACTCTGGGGAATGTGGCTCCATGTTTGTTTGCTACATGGGATGTAGGAATGTCCAGATACCAAAACTGGATCAACACTCTTTCGTTGTTTATTTCACAAAGTGTTGTGATTCTCCTCCTGCATCCCTATGGGAAACATTAGCAGTGCTGATGACAAAGTGGATACATCTGTAGTAAATTGGAAACTAAAATGCTTTCTTTCTGTGGAAGTCCATAAGTGGAACAAAAAGCCCCGAGAGGTCTCTCCAGATGTCATAACAATTTGTAATAATAATCTTCCACATAAGGCAAAGTCTTCACCAGACAACTGAGATAAGTTTCGTTTGGTGAAAGATGATCTCAGGTTATAAGTGAAGTTCCTGACGTTGGTGCAGTTGAGATATCTCTGGGCTTGTGGTTTCCTGATGAATATATGTGTGTTCAGGAACAGAAAAAAATCTTTTCCTATGTTTTCTTTGGTTAACCTGATACTGTTCATAAAGAAGAATACTCTTTTCAGGAAAAGGTAGCTAATGCATGTTCAAAAAAATTCACTAAAAGTTACCATTGATAGAATAATCATTATCATTTGCATATCAGGACATGTTAGATAAAGAAGGAAGATTTTCTGAAGGTCTGTAAAATAGAATGAGTTTCAATCAAATTGAAAATAATACACTGCCTGGACAAAAAAAAAACTTTATCATCAACTGTTTTGAAGAGTTCAGATTGATCCTATTCCAGAGCGATGGGCATGTCAGAGTCAGAAGGGAAGCACATGAAGCGATGCACTCATCATGCATAGTGGACACTGTACAAGCATCTGGAGGCAGGGTTGCTTCAGTTGCTCAGGTCTAGGCTCAGCAATGTTATGTGGCAATAAAATGAAGTCAGCTGATGACTGAATGTACTAACTGACCAAGTTATTATATTAATGGAGTTTTTCTTTCCTGATGGCACGAGGCATATTCCATGACTCAGATTGTAAAAGAGTTTCTGGGAGCATGAGGAAATCTTATACAGTAGTGTGCAACTTTTTAATACATGAAGAAATGGATACTGATGAAATAACTGTAAATGTATTATTACTGAGGCAACACGGTGGCATAGTGGGTGCCTTGTACCACGAAGGTCCGGAATTGATTCCCACTTTGTGTCTGAGTGTGCATGTAGTTAGCATGTTCTCCCCTTGCTTGGTGGGTTTCCTCCAGGTGATTTGGTTTTCTCCCACATTTCTAAGACATGTTTGCACAAATTGTCCCAAATTGCCTGTACTGTGTCAATGAGCGTGTGAGTGTGTGTGTGTGTGCCCGGCGATGGATTGGCACCCTGTCCCTGTACACAGGATGTACCCTGCCTCGTGGCTAAAGTCTCCTGCGATAGACTTCAGGCCCCCGCAACCATGAGTACAGGAAAAAGCAGAATAGACGAGTGAGTGAGTAAGTGAATATTATTACTACAAATATTCCCAAGAAAAGAATTTTCAAATAAAAAACAAAGTAATGTGTGGGTGGACAAAACATTGTCATCAGTAATCGGTCATAGGGAACAGATGTCATCAGCGATTGTTGAGAACAATTATGATTACTGATTAGTTTCTGAAAAGAATGTTAATCAGAAATTTTTCCGAACAAAAGTTAGATTACTAATTGCTTGTTAATACAAGTCTTTGGAATAAAAAGTAATCAGTGATTGGTCATTTGGAACATGGACCAATTGACTCATGTATTCAAAGTACAGTGGCTTGCAAAAGTATTCGGCCCCTTGAACTTTTCCACATTTTGTCACATTACAGCCACAAACATGAATCACCTCACTTTTCAGTTATTTATTTGTAAAAAATGTTTGGAATCGTGTATGATTTTCATTCCACTTCTCACGTGTACACCACTTTGTATTGGTCTTTCATGTGGAATTCTAATAAAATTGATTCATGTTTGTGGCTGTAATGTGACAAAATGTGGAAAAGTTCAAGGGGGCCGAATACTTTTGCAAGCCACTGTATGTGAACGCCTGAGCATCACCCCCATAGCGGGGGTCTTCCTCCAACTGTTGCCACACACACACACATGTAAAAGTATACCATTGTGTGTCATACTGTAGTCAGAATAGATAGTAAAAGGAGTGAAAGCAAAAAACATGAAAAAAAAAATTGGTTTGTTGGTTTCACGGTGATGAGAGTAACATTGATCTAACAGCACCAGCAGCATTAGATTACTAATTGGTGGTTCTTCAGGTTCCTTCTGCCTTATGAAAACTGGGAGGTTATTCTAACTGGCCCCAAGACACAGTATCAATGAAAGAATGAAATGAATGAATGTGTGAGTGATGGAATCCTGTGGATTTCAGTGTATACTGCAGAACAGGCTACAGACAGACCCACTGTGACACTGACCAGGATGAAGATTGAAAGAATAAAGGAGTAATTTTTTTTCATCTAAAAATTTTAATTGTCATAAAATGACAAGTCATTCCCTTTGAACATTTTAAGCTTTAAATCTGTTAATGAATAACATCATTTGAGAAACAGTGCATCCATGGGAATCAGCGTGACACAAAGTGAAACTCGCAGCAGACTCATGAGTTAAATATCTTCATTTAGATTTCAATCGATCATCCTCTCTGCTTCGTCTGTCATTTAGACATCTTGCCATTACCGCTAAAAAATTTACCAAACATAATGCAAGCACTTGGAAATGCAAACCAGAGACATCTCACTGAGAACACTGAAGATTTGAAGACAAATTGTGGATAAAGTTGGAGAAGTTTGCTTGATGTGGTGCGTCTGCATGGTGAGATCAGTCACTGTGCACCAGTCAGCAAAGCACAGAGAAATGATTTCAGGCAGGGGGTGATTTATGGGTATAAAAAAATTTAATGCATTACCGTTTGTCTGAATTATGGGACATTAGACTAAAGCCAATCAGGCTTTATTAGCAAATCATGAGAATCTGTCACAACGAGAGTTATGATGTCTGGCAAGGCCCAGTCAAGAACCAAGTCATTGATCAGCACTGAAGGTGAAAAGTGCATCACTGTCACGTATTAAATGCATCATGCTGGTGTATTGCTCAATCTTCACATAAAATTGGATGCATGCACCATGTCGGAGGTGAAAGACGTGTTGTGAGGTTTTACAGTTTAATTATGGCTGGCTAAATGAAGATACGCAATACTTTGTCAAGCAAAGTATTATTCATAATAAATTAAATAAGGAGTAAATAAGTTATGGATTGCTTACTAAGGAAAACTGTCTTAAACACCAGCATATATTCATGCTTGAAAAAAATGTAGTGACTGAAGTTGTCCTTTAGATCTATTTTAATTTTCTACAAAAGAAATAATTAAATTAGGGACGAAGCGATATTCAGAACACTGCATTATATTCCACAATACTCAGACAGACAGTGCCAATGCTTAGATAAAAAAGCAAGGACTTCAGATTTCAAAGGAAGAAGAAATCTGAAAAACAAATATAATGACTTAAGGCTGCTTAAAATATGATATGAATAAATGAATAAAAGACTGTAGCCCTGCATGTGTGTGTCTGCCTGAATAATTCATGGAAACCTTTTCAAAGGCTCTGCTGAAATGTGCCGGACGTGTTAGCATGCAGCGAGTATCCACTGATGGAAAGAAGACAAAACACACTCGTTTGGGTGAAAAGTGCTGCTACTGTAGAAAAATGTAAAAATAGGTATCATGAAGTAACAGTAAGTAAGCTATCTAGTGAAATACCACTTGGGTAATTTACTTACAAATGACATTTTATGTGTAAAAAACTAACACAAACAATCAGTTTTATTTTGTGTTTATATTAATTAATTAACAGTATTAAAAAAGAAAAATTACAGTAACATTATCTGGCTAAAGACCGACCTTGTCATCGTTTTATTAGCTAGCTAGGTTTGTCAGCTACAGTTTTATGCAAATGTTTTCTGTTATTGATAAATAACAGATTTTGGTGATTTTTTAATTGAAAAGATGTTAACACAGTCTCTTTTGCAAATTGAAAAAATGCACAATATTTTCAGCAAACATTGATGCATAGTTACTTCTGCCATACATATACCACAAATTGAACAAAAATAAAAAATAAAAACATTATTATGGCACTGTGCAAAAGTTTGGGCACCCTGAGTATTCCAGAGTCTCAGATTCTTTTTACAAGGTTTCAATTTCAAAGTTTTACAAATACTTTGAGTCTTCAAACCTTGTGCACACACTTGCAGACACTCAACAACCATGGGTTCCTCTAAGCAGCTGTGTAAGATTCTGAAAATGAAAGTTATTGATGCCCACAATGCAAGAAAAAGGCTACACGCCCCAAGTGAAAAAAAAGTATGCTAAGCATATTAAATCCAAGCATATTTAAGTATGCTTGCAGCAGACTAACGACTAGTATACTTGAAGTTTGCTATTTTGGAAC
>JAQMYJ010000023.1:31835567-31850691 GCA_030014305.1 Clarias laeviceps | reverse complement strand
CACGAGAAGGGGGAGAGGGGAGCTCACTATAGAGACACACACACACACACACACACACACACACACACACACACACACACAATAGTTTATTGTATTAGGAATTTGAAGTAGTGAAGTAATGTTTATTTGGAGAGAGAGCATTGTGTATTTTAGAGTGTTTAGTGTCTAGGGAGAGTATAGTGTATTGGGAATGTGAGTATAGGACAGGGATCGGCAACCCTAAACACTCAAAGAGCCACAGAAATGAAAACACCCGGAGCCACAAAACCATTTTGACAAATGAGAACAACTCTGTATATATAGTTTTTTTTACCTTTATGCTATATATAACAAAAAACATAGTGTGTCTCATTTATAAAATCAATGAACTGCTACAGAAAAAAACTATTTTATTTCCGCATGCAACAAAAACATTTTGAACTGCGGAAAAAAAAGACGTGGGGTTGAAAGTAACTTATTTTTATTTTTATTTATTATTATAAAATATACAATGTCTATTTGAGTCCTCCTCATATTTATAAAATAAAAAGTCAAAATTGAATTATCCACCTGCAGCAAATGAAAAATGCTGTCTGCTTCTGTGCACCGTCATCCTTTTATCGCATGTCACCGGTCAACCAGAATGAAACCGGCGGTTGAAAAGCTCAATAAATCGCGTGCTGGCGGGCGTGTGAAGCATGTTTTAAACGTTTTGTTTTAATGTTACAAGATCACCATAAAAAGTTAGAATTACATTTAAAAAACTAATAAAATTAAATAAAATGTATTTTAATTAAATACTCATAATTTATTTTCCAAAGCCACAGAGAGCCGCAGCAGAGGGATGAAAAAGCCACATGCGACTCCGGAGCCACGGGTTGTTCAAAAATGATTAGCATTCTGGTTATATTAAAACTTATCAGTGAATTCTATTCAATGCTACTGTACTACTGTATACCCAGCTGTGCAGGTGTAAACATGCTACATCAGTTCACTTGTACCTGTTGCAAGTAAAAAAATGGATACCCCACTTGTGATTTGCATGACAGAAGAGCAGCGGGCAGTGATTAATTTTTTGTGGTCTAAGGGTGTACCATTATTTACCTAAGACCTTGTGCACAGTATGGAGAAAGTATTGGAACATTATCAGGAAAAAGGTTCAACAATTAACAGCGCTCATTACAGTGAGATGCTTACTGAAGAGCTGAAGTCTAAACTTCAGATTAAACGCAGAGGTCTGGTATCCAAGGGTGTTGTGATCTTGTATGACTGTACATGTCCCCACACTTCTGCCCACACTGTCAACACTCTGCAAAAATTATTTTTAAGGTATTAAAGCATCGTCCCTATAGTCCTGATCTTGCTCAATCAGACTTTCACCTGTTTGGTCCCCTAATAGCAGCCCTACAAAGATGAAGATTCACTTCTGATGAAGAAGCAGTGCATTCGTGTCTCGCAGCTCACCTTAAAACATTTTTAATGAGGTAATATGAAAGCTTGTTGACAGATGGACAAAGTGTATTGAAAAGCAGGGAGATTATTTCAAAGAATTATGTTTTTTTCTTTTTTAAGTTAATTACAACCGGAGTGCGGAAAATTTTTGACTCACCCTTGTAAAATACTTTGTACTGTGTATCATGAAAGAGGGTTGTGGAAAGTGAGAGATATAGTGTATAGTGTATTGGAATCATAATAGAGTGTTGTGTACCTTAAGTGTGACATGTGAATAGGTTTAAAACTAAGCTGACTGATACAGTATAGGGGTTTAAACCTGTTGTGATTATTTTGATCTTTAATAGACACCCAATATATTGAAGACTAAGCAATATGGATTCTGAGAAGAGCGCAGGAAGAGGCAATTTGATCGAGGCTGCATCATTTCCTCTTCATGAATAACAGTTTTTTTTTTTTTATATATCTGTGGTCAGGGCTACGTATTTTATTCTAGTTTGTCTCAAGGTCATAGTCAAAACACATAGCAGTACGGGTCAGAGCACAGGATCTGGTAAATATTAATCCTGTGGGCAAAGTCAGAAAGTTCCCAAAGTTCTGTCTCGGAATCTTTCCCAGTCGTAGGTAAGAAGCTTCTGCCAGTGAGAATAAGGTTTTTGTCCATATGGTGTGAATGTGCTGTGATAGTTATGTGTGTAGAGAACCATGTGGTGCTCTGGTATCTTCTGAAAGAACAGTGAGAAGGTCTGAGAGAGTGTGTATGGAGTGTGCAGTATTGATCATGTGGAGGCATGGAATGAGGCGGAAACATTACGTGTTATGGTCACAGGACGTTTTCCACTTCATTACACACAATTTACCACAACATGACCCCAACTCTCTTAAATTTGCATTTTCAATCACACACTCTCTCTCTCTCTGTCTGCCCCTGTTTCTCCATTTGTCTCTCTGTCTCACTCTCTTTACGTGTTTCAGAGACATGTTTTGTTTCCTCTCTGTCTATGATTGTACAGTATGTATGTACAGTAGCTATAGGATTATGTGTCTGAGAATACAGTATGTGTGTACAGTATATGACTATACAGTATGTTTATCAGTATGTGTATGCATATACAGTATATGTGCATGGATATACAGTACGGTACAGCGTGTGTGTATGTTTATCAGTACATGTGTATGGATATAGAGTATGTTTGTATGTTTATCAATAAGTGTGTATGGATATCAGTGTGTTGTTTATCTGTATGTCTGTATATACAGTACAGTCACTGAACCTCAGACTTGGTCTTCACCTGATGAAGGAGTCTCAGAGCTGGGAGCTGTTTCAAAGCTGTTTCATCTCAAAGCTGGTATTTCAAAGGTAAATGTACAGATAATGAAATGTGTGACATAAACAAAACGACTGTATGTCTTTAACATGTGACTATTTTCTTCATGATCATAACAGCATTCCTCTGCCTTTTAAGGGACGTTTGTGAACCGGTGGTTATTATTATTAGGATGTTTGTTCAGACTGGCCTTAATAGTGCACAATTCTGTTTGCATCACAATGACCTTTTATGAATTTCTACCAAATGTGGAAGTGCACCTCACATTCTTTTTTTTTAACATGAAGGTTAATGGTCATTAATATAGAGTACAAAGATAAATGTTATTTTGATCTTAGAATAAGAAGCCTGGGGAAAGCATAAACATTTTTATATTGCTAATAACAGTTATTTTAGAAGTTTATTTCGTAAAATTTCCCCATATAGTCATGTGGCAATTATACCTTGTATGCCAAGGTCCAATACCTTACCCGTTTGCTTGTACAGTACTTGAGTAAAAGGAGAAGAAAAATGGGAAAAGAGGATATTCTGAAGGTTATAGTATTGGAATTTAGATGGTTAGAAGGTGAGATAATTCATCATCATCAATTATATGATTCGAAGCCCAGGAATTGAGATGAAAATGTCTCCTTACACATATTCAGGACCTCTCGTCCATTTAAATGGACTTTTATGAGCATTTTTATGTTGTCTTGTGTAAACAAGTCTGTATTTAATTTACAGTTTAATTCGATTGTACCCAGTATAAAACATGAGGTTGGATGTACTATAAGAACAATATTGTTAAATTAAAATGTTGCTTGACTAAATGTGTTAAATGTTTAGTTTCTGTTTTATTTAACCTTCACAGAATAAAAATGTGGGACAAGTTTTCTTTAGTCAGCTAGTCCTCTAGCTGGTCTTAACTTTATAATGGTTTTAGTAAAAAAGTTGTCTCAGGCAGCTGAAGCCATCAAACTGCCTGTTTGATGTTTAAAACTCTGGCCTCTCCTTTTCAAACATGTGAAAATGGCTTGGACCAGAGTCATTATTCACAGCTGAGTTCCTGTAATGTGCAAGTGGTGTTGGTGAATGATTGTGTGTACAGTTCGACAGACAGATGCGTCTCTTCCTCAGACTGGTGACTAGTTGATTTTCAAGGATCGTTTAAAGGAACGACTGCATTGGGCTCCGAACCACCTCGGCCGGGATCATCATTCATGGATGTATGGCCCTTTTTAAAAATGTTTGCACCACTCAAATGTTTTTCTGTGAATAAGAGTCTCAACACCATACTGTGCTTAAAGGCCTCTGTAAATGTCAGTCACTTTTATATGCCTTCATTCACCAGAAATTTTATCGCAAGTCCTGGTTTGACTTGAACGCCCCTCGTACAGAATATTTAGAGAAAATGTTCTTTTAACAACAAATTAATTGGTAGTCCTTTGAATGTGATTTCTTTTTGGTTTTGTTGCTGTAATGTCATATTTATAGTTATTCAATTTAAAGACAGTTTGCAAGCTACCAAAAATATCCACATGACTGCATAAGCGGTTTCCTCGTATTGTATGTGAAATGTGACGACTAAACAAATTTAATCATCTTATTCAATTAAGTATTCCAGAAGCGTTGTTTCTCTGATTAAACTAAGTATTTATTTATAGCTTTACTTAAGTGACAGGTTAGAGCTTGCATAAGTACAGCCCTGGGTGCGGTGTATCGTGTGTACCACAGAGTAAATTTTGTTGTGCTGGACGGATTCATAACTTCTGGTTGTTTTTTTACGCCTTAACGTTTCCTTTACATACATGTCCTGCAGTAATAACCACCTCTAATCTCAACTGTGATTGCGTATATTTCCGAGGCCAGGCTGCAGGCCAAAAACAATTTCCGCCAGCTAATGCGAGGCACCGTATGGAATAGGTAATGACAATCTTCCAGTCATAGCTGTCTTCCAGCTCACATAAAATCAAGGGTTCTGAGGCCAATTCTCGGCCCGTCTTGCCAGTGATTACCAACAACCAGAATATGCATACAGATACGGATGTGTTGTTCTCCTGCTCAGGGATCACATTAGTTTTCTCGCCTCTACGTCTGGCCTCTGGGGCAAAATCAGGAAGTGAACCAAAATGAGCGAAATTGCCTTCTAACAAGTGCGAATACAAACATCGTGTTACCTGGCGCTGTTTTTAATAAACTGAGGTCACGCTTGTACACGTACCTGTAGCTTGTTAAGAGCCTCGCTCCAAAAGACTAAAAACAGCAGGCAACCTAAAATTGAAATTATGTGTTTGACGCCATTGTATTGTTAGCAAAGAATAGAAATCAGGGTGTTCATCATGCAGTCTATATTATATAAGCCCATGTGACGTCAATGTCTGTTGCTGTTTTTATTTCTCTTCTAATTTTTTTTCTTTGTTATCAGAAATATGGTGTATAATAGAAAATTATTATTTTATTATATGTCCTATTTTTATTTCTGTATAATAGAAATTAATAGATAATTGCTACAGGCATCCAGCATCCAGGCTTCTGGGTCCCAATTCCAGTATTCGGGGAAAAACTCCAGATCCTCAGCTGAATAAACCAAAGGGTGAAACACTATTTAAATGGTAAAAACATTTTCCTGGTTTAGAATGTCCTCAGACCTCGATCACATTTCCTGAATGGTATAGAATTCTAGATCTGCCCCTGTTTTGTTTCCCTTCATTAGTCTAGTTTTTGCAAAGTCTTTCTGCCGGTAACGTTACCCTAATTCAGAGTTTGTCCTTGTGTACTTGTGTGTTCTGGTATTTCCTTTGGATATACAGTATTGTGCTAAAAGTCTTGAGTCCCACCCCCACATTTCTTTATATTAAATTAAATGTTGTAGATTCGTTTAAAGAAAAAAAGGAAAATGTTGCAAAGTGCAAAGTGTCTAAAGGTACAATTAAAAAATTGGGTGTTTATGTAACAACCTCAGCAGCAACCTCATTTCCCCTCTCGTCTGTTCCAAGCACTCAGCATTCAGCATCACCAATATACTAATCAACGGCTTGATCATCTGTCATCATCTGCACCTGTTTCTCACTGGTGAATGATTCATAGATCACTGTGTAGCTTAACAAAAAAAAACATTCCTCTGAAATTGCTCAGGAGCAGGGACTGGACTAAAAATAATAAGAGACAAAACGTCCTTCAGGAAGCCGGGAAAAACTATTCCACAAGATTACCTTAAAAACACAAGAATGTCTGGCTCTTTGGAAGCAAAATATGAAGTAATGAGGGAGGTCAAGACTTTTACACAATACTGCACAATATTATCTACTCACCCATCCTAGCTGAAACGATGATTGTGTTCTTGTATTTACCTGTTTGCAGTCTTGAGCCAGGATATGCCATCCAAATGCCATAGAATTCCTGTCATGAACAATTTCAAGGTTTCTAAACTCCCAGCACATCCTGCCCAGCTCGTGAGGGCCTTAATAATTAGCGTCTGGGACACATCACTTTGAAAACTTTAATTCCTTATGACTTGAGTTATTAAGCCCTGCTTGAGGGCATGATTTAATGCAAGCCCTACAGTCAGCTCCCTCGAGCACACTGGCCTTCCCTGCTCACATTGGGATAGTGTGTCCTTTCTTTGTATTCTTATATTATTGTCTCTATATCAGTCAGTGCAAGGACATACCAACACCCATGCGGGAAGATATTCTTAAAGTCCGAAGAGCAAACTTGAAATATAACTAAAATACACTTTAAATCAGGTTCTTTCTTAAACGTATTGTCCTTGATTCATATTCTATTAGTTATATCCATGAATAGACATCTTATGAATAAAAAAATGAAATAATTACAGAGTGTGTGAGATGAGGGTCTTTTTTGTTTATGCACTTGACTTAATGTCCTTAAAGCAGTTTCAGAGATGATTTACTTTTCTGGCAAGTACAAAATAAAACATTTAGTGTTGTTAATCTTTCCACCATCCAATCTCGCACACAACTTGGCACAAGTTTTATGCCAGATGCCCTTCCTGATGCAACCCTTCTATTTTATCCAGGCTTGTGGCTGGGGTTTGGGCACTGGGTGGGAATTGACCTTCTGTCCTTCCGCATGGCCGACAGGGAAACCTACAGCTGATCCACTGATGGCCCAAAATAAAACACTTAGTATACAGGAAAATCAACAAAAAAAGATTTGTACGCCAAGATGCAGTTACTGCTACCTCACTCACTCACTCATTGTCTATACCGCTGTATCCTGTATTCAGGGTTGCGAGGGGTCTGGAGCCTATCCCAGGAGATTTAGGGCACGAGGCAGGGTACACCCTGGAGCCAATCCATCGCAGGGCTACTGCTACCTCATTGAAGATAATTTCTCAATAAAGTGCTTCATAACACTTACACAACAATTTGCCCAGGAAAACAACATGGCATATTTTTTAACCATTTATAGTCACATTTAATCCCAAGGAAAGTACTGTATATCAGGTTAGTTCAAGTTCTCAATTATTTTAGACCAGCTACAGTATACAAATTTGTTCTCTCTCTTATTTTCTCCCTCCTACTTTCGTTGTCTATCTATCTATCTATCTATCTATCTATCTATCTATCTATCTATCTATCTATCTTCCAATTAGTAAGATTCCCAGGAGAACCTTAAATATCCTTTATCTTGAAAACTTAGTAAGTTACAGTGTTTTCTCCGACTGTTACAAAGCACTGACACTGGAGACTCCTTACAAGAAAGGTGAATAAACATTATCTTATAGAAAAATTCACAATATCAGTGGTTTCTTCTTATTATTTGTCGATAGAATTTTTTTTATAACACAGTCAGCTGTATCATCACCAAGGAACCAATCAGAATAAAGGATTTAAGAGCTCTGATTGATACATACAGTATGTACATTCTTAAAATGCCGTGCTTATTCATCTGGATCATCTTCAACTCATTCTGTTATACAAATGCACGGTTTTATGAAAATTTTCTACATTTTTCAAAAAATTTTCTAAAAGGTTTTAGAAAGTGTTAGTCTCTGAATCTATGTCTTGGAAGCTTCTCGTAATTTATATTTTTTTATCCTATTGATGACAAGAAATTCTGAAGCATCTCTTCGTTTCTCTCTTTCGGATCTCTGAGCAATATACTTGAGAGATTTAAAAACTTTTTTGCTAATTAGATGAGGAAGTAAAGAAGACAAGAATAACGAGAGCAAAGGGCAAGGAAGAGGCAAGACGTTCAAGTCGGAGATTGGAGGAAAAATTGATGTGCTGAGAGTGTGTGATTGGCAGGTAACCTTCAGGGCTCCTGCGAAAATTTCATTTAGGGTTCCATTAGCAGCTAAGCAATCCATCAAACTACAATGCAGACACCAAAGAACACAATGAGCTATTTCTGCTCTTTTGTTAAAAAGGAAAAAAAAACACATTACATCTATACTTTCAAAAGGCCATTAAGAAATGAGCTTTGATTTTCAGTTTTCCTTTTGAATCGGACACAGTGTCAGAAATGACTCCATGCTGTGACTTATGAGACCTATTTAACAAATCTTATTAAGCCAATCTTGCTTGACTCAGAAAAATCCTGATTACAGATAAAAGCTTCACTCATGGTGAAATGGTCAGGTGTCCACATACTTTAGGCCACATGTCACACCTATTTACAGTTCTCCTCCAACGTACTTCCACAAAGATTCACACACTTGTATATATTGTCTTTGTATGCTATTGACTACAAATTTCCTTCTCTGGGAAATCATTAAGATGGCTGGAAATAAAACTGGGTCAATGCAGCAATCCAAGAAATAACTGATTAAAGTCCATACATTAAGGGCATTTTTACCTATTATCTGTTTCTCTTTTTGTCTAAATTATATCTATCCCTTAGACCAGTGGTTCCCATCCTTTTTTCCCTCTTGGAGTCCCACCTAATTGTGTCTAAGAAAAGCTGAAAAAGCCTTGCAACAACTCAGCCCAATAAATTGATCTTTTTGAACAGTTTTCTATGCAGAATTATACTGCAATTGTGATCTTAGTTAACATGTGCAAATCTAATTCCGACAACCGCAAAGCCTCAGAACGGATAAAGAGTTGGGCACCCCTATGATCGCTGGCGCCCCTTTGAGGGGAGAATGTACCACAGGTTGGGAACTATAGCCTTAGACCGGGGTCGGGGTCATCTGTTAACCTTTTAATGATAATGATTTGATTCATAAGCAACAGATTGCAGGCAAACAGTGCCATTTTTTTTGCACTAACTTGGACGTATTTTGAATCTTTCTGACACTTGAATGTAAGTTGCTTTAAAGTTAGGGTTGCTTTGGTTTAAGTATCTGATTGCATTCAAACAGTGGCCAAAGCCAAACTTAAATTATCCACCTTAAGGAAACCAAAAATGCTGTCTGATTCTGGGTGCCGTCATCCTTTTATCATGTGACTTGGTGCAGTCAGGGGCTCAAAAAGCTAAAAAAAAATGCTGCGGGTGTCGCACATCAGCGGTTGTGATGCATATTTTGTGCGACAAAAAATTAATTTATTTTAATGTTTCAAGATCACCATAATCTTCAAAATTTGAATTATATTTAAAAAACTAAACTAAAATAAATTTAAATTAAATACTCATTATATGTTTTCCAAAGCCACAGGGAGCCGCAGCAGAGGGATGAAAGAGCCACATGTGGCTCCAGAGCCGCAGGTTGCCGACCCCTGCCTTAGACCATTAAATTTGTCATGTCATGCCGTTGAATATAATCAAATCATACATGTGTATTTACACCTAACCTTAAAGTATCGATGGACCAAGACACGATTTGAAAGCCCTATACTGGAACATATAGTGTTTTTTCCATCTTATATTAGCACCAAACATACACAGAATAATTCAAGTTATGCATTTTTTGTGTATTCTGCTCCCAAAATTATTAGACCTGTTTCAAAATATTAGAATCATTTGTCCAAAGAAAGCAAAATACTTTGTCACAATTGTGTGAATTTATACATTTAGCTGAAACTAAAAGATTTCATGACAATTATCAATAAATATATTCTTACACAGACTAGAAGCATCATTAATTAAACATTAGTGGATCCAAATACCTTAGAAACAGATACAGATTCCTCGAACCCTGAGAGACAGGGAACCAGACAAGCAATGTTGGAGGATTGGAGGGAATGTGGTCCAGTGTGGGGTGCAATAAGGGGTGCTGGACTGTTTTTAAGCTTCAGACTTTTAAATTTGATACAGGAGCTACAGGAAGCCAGTGGATGGAGCGGAGTAATGGGGTGGTGTGGAAGAACTTGGGAAAACAAGTAATTCAACTGCATTCTTGATCAGTTACAAAGGACAAATGGTGCTCAGAGGCAAACCTGCCAGGAGTGAATTGCAGCAGTGCAGTCTTAAAGTAACGAGGGATTGAACTAGCACCCGAGTGGCTTTTGTGGAGAAAAATGGATGAATTCTTCCAATGTTATAGAGGAGAAATTACCATGAAAGTTTAACGCTGTCAATATGAGGGAAGTTGATTGTTACCCCAAGGTTGCAGGCACTGACTGAATGTGTGATCTGAGAGCTGTCTAGAGAAATCATAAGATCCTGATGGGGGAATGAATCACCTGGTATGAACAGCAGTTCGGATTTGCTGACATTAGTTTTCAGCTGATGAACTGCCATCAATGATGAGATGTCTGTCAAACATACAGAGATTTGAGGAGAAATATGAGTGCCTGAGGGAGGAAAGGACCGAATGAGTTGAGAAATGTCAGACGTTTACTATTGTCTTGAAAAATTATATTTGAAAATTAGTATTTAAAAGGAATAAAAATGAATCCCATATAAACATGCTACACAGACAGTAATCCGAACTCAGGATCAAACCAAAGAGCCTGGAGCTGTAACTTCATTTCACCCAGAGTAACACTTCTTCATTTGTATTTCAAAAATGCCTTGGTCAGCTTCAGGATGATTTAATCTCAAGATCATCTTTGAATCATAAATATTACATTTGCGGTGCAAAAAAATGGCCACTTCTGGCAGTTGGACTAGATCAAATGATGATTGCTGTATTCACACCTAATGTAAAAGTGTCGGTGCACGAAGACATGATTCAAGTGTATTATATATATAATGTCCAATATTTCCATTTTTTTATGATTATTAGCACCAAATATATGCAGAACAGTTCAAGTTATGCATGTTTTATCAAGGCTACTCTCAAAATTCTGTTTCAGTTTGCAACTTTATCATTTACATGAGAGTGTAATGATGTCTGAATGAATACCTTTATACTGCATGTCTTGCATCTAGTTTAACACTTTACTTATAGCAATCTCCAACATAACAAGAGGATTAATGTGACACAATCAGCAAGCACACAGGGCATACAGGGCAGTAAATGTGAAGTCACTGAGCAGGAAGAAGGACTAATTAAGATCCTGAGAGTGAAATCGAGTGAGGCCATTCTAGAACAGATGAGACTGAGACACCAAAACCTTGTGTGTACAAGCATTAGGTTTGTACAGTACACAAAGCAGGGGTTCTCAAACTTCACAATATATTCAAAGGTACAGAACTGATTTTTATTCAAGGTCAATGGTCTGGAACAATTGATGATAAGCAAATTCAATTCAATTCTATATAGTCATTGTCACAATTCAGCTTTACAGAATAAAAAAAAATAGAAATAAGTGTGAATTAGGTGTAATTTATAATTATCACTATGGGCAATTCGGGAACGCCAATTAGCCTAATCTACAGGTCTTTGCACTGTGGGAGGAAACCGGAGTACCCGGAGGAAACCCACCAAGCATGAGGGAAAACATGCAAACTCCATGCACACAGAGGGAATTGACCCTGGCCGGGAATCGAACACAGACTCTGGGGTGCAAGGCGCCAGTGCTAACCATAACATCACCATGCCGCGGTTTTAGCTAAAAAATAAAAATATTGATTGAGTTTCATGGCTTACTCACTCATCTTCGATATCACTTTATACTGTATTCAGTGTCATGGGGGGCCTGGAGCCTATGGGGGGCCAGGAGAATTAGGGGACACGGCAGGGGGGCCAATCCATTGCAGGGCACACATACATACTATAGGTAATTTGGGAATGCCAATTAGGCTAATATACAGGTCTTCAGAAAGAAACCCACCAAGCAAAGGGATAACATGCAAACTCCAAGCAGAGACGGGAATTGAACCTTGCCGGGACTTGAACCCGGACCCTGGAGGTGCAAGGCGACAGTGCGAACCACTTGACCACCGTGGAGTTTCATGGCTAAATAAACTAAATGACCAAAGTGCATCTGTTTTTTTTCATGTGTGAATAAACCAATTAAACAAACTGACCTTAAAGGACAACACAACACACTATAATACTAAAATTATCTTAAAGTAAAAGTCAGTAAAAGTCAAATAATGGGGCCTTTCACACAACACCGTTAAAAAATCTGTTAAAAACGGTGTATAAATCTCCAGCCACGATGGTTTGTACTTTCAGCTTGCGCTCCTGTGGCGTCTGCCGTTGCCAAGTAACCATGAACACTGCAGCGTACTTGCCGCATTCTGAAAAGTTGGGATGTTTTATCTTGCTGCGGCGAGGACATGCAGAGAAAACGCATGAACCATGCGACGGAGTCGCTCGCTATTGTGAGTGCACTTGTCTCGTGTCTCTATTTAAAATAACACAACTGAGTGCACACAAGATGCGACACGACTAAGACAGTCTCAACACACAGCAGCCTAGTCTGAGAAATGGCACTGTCCATCTTCAATTAGCTGCATAAACCTTGGTACAAAAAGGTAACTAGACAGAGACACTGACGTAATGTACACTGACAGCGCTGAAGCCTGTTAGCCGTTAGCTAACTCGCGAATTTTAGGTACCTGTTATGTGAACTTTCTTATGAACTCACCAGCTGTTAATGTCGCCATGAAACGATTACGTTTATTAGCCTTAATCTCTGGCTATTAATGATACGTTTAATAATAATTGCATTAATGGGTGTAACATGCTTATATTTTGAAATCGGAAACATTCACTTTATTACCCGTTATGTTATATTAGCAGTTCTGGTGAATGGTGAAATGTGTAGTTTTTCAATCAAAATGTCCTATATGTAACTGATGAATCATTATAGGTGACAAATAAAAAATTTCTTTAGTAAGTTCTGTATTTCATTCTATACAGTAAATACCAGCGAATGCAGTGATGACCCTCTAGTCCAACCCAAGGGCCCAGAAGGGGCTAGATGAATGTGTTTCAAATGCAGCTTGTTATCAAATGCATACACACACCAAAAAAATAAAATAAAATAAAATAAGCCACCTCGATGTAAAAAGTTTAGTAACAAGTTGCACTGCTTTTTTTAAGTTTACTCAACTTTTAGAGAAATTTGCTGGCCAAAAAATATATATATTTCACACTGCTGTTTAGTTGACACAACATGTGCCCATTTCAAAATCTTAAGGTGACTCAACTTGTAATTCAAATATTTAAGTCAGCTCAAATAGTATTGGTTTTGGGCTCAATTAATTCAATTTCTCTAGGGTTGACTCAGCCCAACTTTTCATCTTACTCAAGTAAGTTGTCTCCTATTTTAGCCAAGTTGGAAAGTGATCTGCATAAAACAGGAGAATATACGTTCTATTTTGCTTAAAGGTCTCTGAAATACCTAGATAACACCAGATGCTTATCAATCTCTTACTGATTCTTCTATATTACAATATCATAACCATTTTTAAAAACTAGCAAAGATTACACAGACACAAAAAAAGAGTCCATGGTAACAAGAGATTCTTTCTTAACATGTGAATCTGAGGGTAGCGTGTCTCTCCAAGTCCAATAATAATTGTTTGGATGACGTCATAGGTGTCAGTCTAGTTCAGGAATTCAATGTTTAGAGCATAGACCTGACCGCACATCATTCCTAAAGCTGCTGCATATAGTCACCCAGGCCCTCAAGGACTACAGCAACCTCCAACCACAGCAACTTTAACAGCTTGGTCACGTTCCTCCTGTAGCTCCAAAAGGCCATCCATCAGCCCTCTGACCCAATCCTCCACAGCAGCCCTCTGGTTAAAGAAATGTATAAAATTACGTGATTGCATCTCAGGGAAGGTACAGTAAGTTACTGGATTAACTTGATTTTTATAGTTTATTCAGTCTGTGTCTTCAAGGTTTTCAAGAACACAGTGTTACCTGTTGTCTCAACAAATACCACTGTAAGAAGTTGGACCAACAATACAATATTAATTCATTTAACATTTATCTAGTTGGATATAAAGACAGATGCTGCATTGATACATGGAAGGATGACAAGTGACCGGTGGCCTCTAATACAATGCTGGAAAGTACCCTAAACAAACAGCTACAGGAAAATAGAGACCAGATAAAAATAATTGGAGAAGTGCTGTTACTTATTAAAACACAAAACATCCGGTTGCTAAACATGACAAAATTGTAAAAAAAAAAAAAAAATGTTAACAAGCATTTGCAACACCAAATAAATGTCAAAATGAGGTCAAGGGATGTTTGGCAAACAGGGGTCGTACTCAAAACTAAAACTGAGGAATTGAAAATCAATGAGGTCTTTAGCATAATGGCAGATAAAACAATGGAAAAAAAGATCCCCTTGGTAGTTTAGCAGTTTAAGAAAATTGCTCACATTTTACAAAAAAAGCAAATATGGTCTTGAATACAGATTGTACAACAATGCCAGTGTAATGAACTGAAAGGATTCAGGCGTCCAGGCATTAAAAGCCACGGTAAGGCCCACTTTTTTAATCTAGTTTAAGAGAACGGGCTTTACAGTAATTTATTGGTCAGCCAACTTCCCTTACCTGAACCCCATAGAGAATCTGACCTAACAGTACAGACGGAGTGAAGGATGCTATCTAAACAACCTGGTCGTCAATAATATCTCAGCAGTGCCCCTGGCTGATCACCTCCATGCCATGCTATATTTATGCAGTAATTCGTGCAACATAATTTTCCAGAAGTTGGACAGTTCTGTATTGTAAATCCTTTTTTTTAATTGATTTTATGAAATAGGCTAATATTTTGAGATACCAGATTTTTTTTTTCATGAACTACATGTAATCCTCGAAATTAAAAAACAAAAAAGGTTTGAAATTTTTCACTTTATGTGTAATGAATCTAGGATATACAGTATGACAGATATTAATTTTTTAAATGCACTGTTTTTCTTAAATGTTAATTAAATAACTTAAAAATAAGATAAAAATACAGGTAATTTAATGCTCATTATATGATAATGTAAACTTATTTTTAATAATATTCTATATAAATACATTTGATTTATACATCTATACATACACTACCGTTCAAAAGTTTTAGAACACTTGCAAATTTCTTTTTTTTTGTTTAGTGATTTATTTTCTACATTCTA
>JAQMYJ010000023.1:31797078-31808984 GCA_030014305.1 Clarias laeviceps | reverse complement strand
ACACTCACACACACTCACACACACTCACACACACTCACACACACTCACACACACTCACACACACTCACACACACTTTGGTTGGTACTTGACCTTGCAACGAGAAGATGGTTTTTATGAATCTGTTCAGCCAAACAGGACAGATGAAAATCAGGGGAAAAAGAAACTTTTTCCAATCAAACTACTCAGTTTGGGTGAGCCTATGGTCACAGCGGTCTCAGATTTCTGTTCTGAAACCTGAAGCTCGTCTGCCGCCTCGAGCTTAAATGCATTATGCACTCTGAGATGCTTTTCTGCTCACTGCAATTTTAAAGAGTGGTTAGGCAAGTTACCATAGCTTTCCTGTAAGCTCAAATCAGCCACCTCTGACCACCCTCATTAAACAAGGCACGTCAATCCACAGCACAGACCCTCACTGGATGTTTTTGCACCAATCTATCTATACTCTAGATCGGGCATCATTAAATGGTGGTCCACGGTCCAGACTGAGTGACAGTTCTATCCGGACCCTAATTTATTTTTTATTAAATAAGAATAATCAATATTCCAGTAATCTAGCGCTCCCCCCCCCCCCCAAAGGCGTGACAATACGCGTCACTCAACAGAGTCAATCAAGGCATTAGTTTACCGTGCATAGACAGAGTATGCAGATGAAACGTGACAGAGCATGGCTTACTCCAAAACCAAAAAAAGGAATTAAACTATGAAAACCGAACCTTTAAAGATGAATGGACAGATCACTCACTCACTCATCTTCTATACCGCTTTATCCGTGTCGTGGGGGCCTGGAGCCTATCCCAGGAGACTTAGGGCACGAGGCGGGGTACACCCTGGACAGGGTGCCAATCCATCGCATGGCACACACACACACACACACACACACACTACGGGCATTTTGGGAACACCAATGAGCCTAATCTGCATGTCTTTGGGCTGTGGGAGGAAACCGGAGTACCTGGAGGAAACCCACCAAGCACAGGGAGAACATGCAAACTCCATGCACACAGAGACGGGAATCAAGCCTGGCTGGGAATCGAACCCGGACCCTGGTGGTGCAAAGCGACAGTGCTAACCACTCCACCGCCGTACCACTATGGACAGATCAATGTATGTTTATTCTTCTTACAGGAAGTTAAAACCAGCTGCTATGGTAAAAAGCAGTAATGTAAAGCACCAACACGAGATAATACACCGGTCACTCGAGCAAACATATCCGCAGCAGTCCGAGATGAGGGCGTATAAAATACCAGAGAGCCCGGTACGAATCATTATTGAAATTCTATGGAAATTTTTAATTGCTTATTTTTCATAAACAAGGAATCCAAACACAAACCAGAAGTTCTGATCTCAGCTCAAAGCAAATTGACACAGGTGTGCATCACTTTTCACATCTTCACGGAAACTCTAAGGGGGAAATCCACTAGGGTTGAGAGCAGTAATGAGGAGAAAAGAGAAAAAAAAAAAATGTGGAAAGACTCGTATGCACTCAGACAAGGGAAAACAACAACAACAATGGAGAAACAGGAAATCAAAGCTGGGTTTATTTGTCAGGACCGCAAGAGTGTGAGGGGTAAAAGCTACCGCAAGCAGCTCGCAGATTAGGAAGCTCTTTCCTTGTAATGCGCCCTGCATTGCTGTCGCAGGATCCGGTAATTGTATCGTTGCATGAATGTGCAGGTGCGCTGTTCCTAAGCGAGCGGTATGTGCATGCGAAGATATTCTGAAGGCACTATTTCCATACCGCAGTTACCGGCGGGTAGCATAGCCACGCTTCTTCTTTGAAAAGGAGCACAATTCTAGTTGCTATTAATAGATCGGGTTACTAATTTAAGGAAAACTGCATCTCTCCTGTCAAACTTTAACTCGTCGTTTCTGTGCCGGAGGTGTGGAAAGAAAAAAGAAAAGTCTTTCTCCACAATGTGTGTGAAAGTAGTTCCTGAATGGTGAATATTTCAGTTACTTTAAACACGACAGCCCACGACATAGTTTCTGCCATGTCACCAAGTATGTGACGAATCTGGAAAATCCAGTGGTGGAGATTGTGAAACGAGCTGCTCCTTCTGAAACAAGGTCATCTAGTGTGGACCTCATGTTCTATAAAGTATGCAAAGAATGAAGTCGAGCAGAAAAACCCAACGGCTCAGAACGGTTACTGTAAGGTTACTGTACTCTGACTGTAGTTCCCCCTCACACACACACAAATTAAGAGAGAATGCGTTCAGTCTGGCTCGCTGACCTTTGCTGGATTGTAGGGAAAAAAAACAGACTAAACACATCTAACATACATGCCACTAAATATGAGATAAGCTGATGAGTGACACAGAAGCACTGTACAACCTTGAATCCAAAAAAACCCAACAAATGACAATTATGTGCCGCGCAGCTAAGAAAAGTGTCTCACAAACAAAATCTGCCTTAAATCGTGATTATAAGGGGTGAGAATAAGCTTCGGATATACAATATGTTCAGTGCTCTGTCCATCAGGAATGTCAATTGGTGATGATGAATGTGAAAAGACACGGAACTAAATGTAAAACAAGCAGGAAAATATACACGTGTTCCTCATTTCAGTTCAACGGTGCCAATAGTTCTGGAGTTAAGCGGACCAGAGACGAGAAGAGTTTTGCTCTTTTGTCTTCTTTCCCGTCCTACACTGACCTGATCCAACGTTTACGAACTTATAGCATTGTATTCACATGCTTGTCAAGGTTTTATCCCTTATGCTTTCTCTAGTTTTAAAAACGTGGATAGTTCCTTGATTTAAAAAGAAAAAGGAAATAAATTAAAAATGTGAAAATAAAATGTGGGTGTATCCTGCGGCGAGACAAAACAATCCAGACATAATGGAAAAAATGTTTTAAAAGGAGCCCAAAGCAATGAGTCCCAGCTTTTACCCTCTAAGCCTCTCCAGACCTGATCTAAAGAAAGTAGTGCGTGACATCTCTTAGAGAACACACATGTGAGGGGGGAGAAATATGGACTCTGTGGATACGGGAGAGGATGGAGACTTGTATAACTGTCGAATTCTTGACTCAGATGATTCTCTAACAGGGTAACTATGCTACACTTGTGCTTCACAGGAGTGTGAGAGTATGAAACGTTCCATCCTCTGCAGTGGCAACACATTTGATCGAACACATGGGGTAATGATCACACCCTGCTTTGTTAAACAGGACGTATTAACCTAACCCTGACACGCGGTTGTCACCCATCCCTGCTATACACCTTTACAAAACAGATGGTTTCAGCTCAACGATAAGGCAAAACAATAAACCAGACCTAGAGGTATGTGTGCATGTGCATGGTTACTCAGTCCGGTCTATTCATAGTGTGCGTTACTCACTGTTCTGTGAGGAAGGCGTGCCTCGAGAGCGGCCGTACGTGTCCCCGTGGATGGCCGCCATGCTGGGCTGGCTGACACGGCTTCCCGAGTATGGTGGAGGCATGGAGCCGTACGCCATGACGCTGCTGGTGTGAGCCGTACGCTCGCGCGTGGTCTGAGCCTGGCTTCTCTCTTGCTTCAATTTCTCGTTGTTTTGGAGCAAAGAAACGAGCTGCTTGGCCTTCTCCCGCACGTTCAAACCCTGGTCCTGTCCGTCGCGGTCGATATACTGGAAATCCCGGAGCGTCTGGATGGAGTGGATGTTCTCCTTGCATTGCTGAGCCACGCGTTCCGAGCCCGTCTTCACCAGGTAATCCAGCAGCGTCAGCGCCTTATAGACGTGGCGCCAGTTCTTGCCGTGGTCATTCATGCGCTTCCAGATTATCCCCATGACTTCGGCGAAGGCCACCACGTTGAAAGTCAGCTCTGCGATCTCCATCATGAGTGAACCCGAAGGACCCCATGGGTCGTTAGAGGTCGCCTCTCGCACTTTGATCTCCGCCTCCGTGTAGTTGTTTACGATGTTCTTCACGGAGCGGCGCAAGGACGACGTCGTCATGGCGTTTTAGGAATTGTGTCAATGGAACTATACTGCTTCTCTGCTCTCCTCTTTGAGAGATGGTGTATTCAGGGTAGGTTTGAGGACTGAAGAGGACTGCGCTGCTCACATTCATAGAAGTCCACTAGGCTATGAACCTGGTGCAAACACAAGTGGGGAAAAACACCAAAAGATTAGATTTCATACCAACAAAACTCACAGTGCAAGCCGTTTATCCAGGCATGGATACTCTGCAGCCTGCTGACGGCGCTCCGTGAACCAAAGTCAGAAAATAACCCCCCACGCTTAGAACAACGATGAGGCTTTGTAATGTATACAGGATCATTATTTAGTCAACAATTCTTTTTTTACTTTGGGTAGAACTAAAAGAACTTTTATGCGCATAAGCATAAAAAAATGCTCACTGAACAACGGGAAATGTTTATTCGGCCATTAGCTAACAATTTCTCATATGGAAGGAAATTATGGATGCTTTTTTGACAGATTAATCCATGTTCCAGACAGAGTGCTGGAACAGATATCAGGAGAGTAATATAATCTTATATTTAGACATCGTTCATATGCTGGAAGATTGGGTTCGTGTTAAATTAACCCAAAGAAAAACTAAAACTTATTCTCAGGACTTATGGAAAAGTGGAATGCATGTTACATACCTATGTTTTACCAGCAATTCAGTCTGTATGCATGGAGCGTTTAATAATAGCTTATGGTATCTGACTGGCTTAACCAGTTTCAAATATGCGCGATAACAGTTTACTGTCAAGTTCACCTTCAGTAGCTAAATCTTGGCTAAGACTAAAATTTCCTAACTAGGTCAATTGTGATTTAGTGTACCGATTTAGTAAAACTTTTAAAGTAAAATGAATACAGTTTACTATAAAAGGAAAGCTTTAACTTGTCTCTCCAGTTTTTTTGCGTTAGCAAACTGTGAACTCTTAACCTGGCGTGCTTTTGAGGTTAGCTATGGTATTCCTAGCCTTTCTGGGCAAAGCAGGAGGGTTTTTTTTCCACAGACAAGCTAATCTGGCTAAAATTCTATTTTAAGGTGAATTCAAAGAATTGGATTGACCTGCTGCGAAATATAATGATTAGCTAACCTGGTACACACTACCCGGCCCGAAGAAAAAGATTTTTTTTTTTTTACCATTTCAGAAGGGTCAAAGTATTGGGCTGCATCAAGCAAAGAAAACAACTAAGGAGAATTTAAATGATTGGAACTGGGTTAAGAACCCTTCAACACATTATGACCATCAACTTTGTGAAAGGAATGTGGCTGGAAAAAAATTATCTGAATAGAGATCACTTAAACGCTTGGTTTGGACGGCCATGTGTCCATAAGAAAACCACTTGTTAGTGAGAGTCGCCAGAAAAAAAGGCATCAATTTGCTAGGGAGCATAAAGATTGGACTTTGGAGCACTGAAAACGGTCATGTGGTCTGATGAGTCCAGACTGACCCAGAGTGATGGGTGCATCAGGATAAGAAGGGAAGCATGTGAAGTGATGCACCATGCATAGTGCCAACTGTACTGGAGTCAGTCCTGGAGACAGTGTTAAGATCTGGGGTTTCTTCAGTTGGTCAGGTCTAGACTCAGAAACATTATGTAGCAATAAAATGAAGTCAGCTGATGACCTGCATGTACTGAATGACCAGGTTATCAAATCTATGGAGTTTTTCTTCCCTGATGGCATGTCCATATTCCAGGACTCAGATTGTGAAAGAGCGTCTCAGGGAGCACGAGGAATCATTTTCACACATGAACCGGACAACATTGTGTGCTACACTAAAAGCTAAAGACATTCGCAATAAGGCAATCCATGTTAAACAGAGTGTTTTCTTTGTTTGATTGTTTTTCTAGCTGAGTTACATATTTTACTCAAAAAACTCCAGCATAAGATCTAAAACCCAACTTCCACACAGTCTTCTTCCTGAATAAGCCTGACAAGGAAGTTATTTCTTAATGGAATGAATGTGTTTTAGAACAGATGAGCTTCACTGGCAGGTCATAATTGTAGTCTCAGTGGACCACGTGATGGAGAAAAGTCTTTCTGTGATCGATAAAGAAAGCATTTCCTCAGTGGCTGAGAATTAGTGCTGCATTGTGATTATGAGACTGATGTGTGATGTGGTTACATTTTATTACAAAGTTGCTCCTGAACCCTTGACGGTAACAGTTAAAGCTGTAAATGCCATAAAGGAAATTTGACCTAAATTCTGCACAGACTGTAAGGTTTCAATCACGGAAAAACATTGTATGAGGGAAAATCGGAACAAGAGCTACTACTCTCATAAGGCAGTGTAGAATTGCTTTTCATTCCACTTTATTAGTTTTAAAAATCATGTTTATATGTAGCCCTATATTTAGATGTAAAATCCACCACGGGCTAAAAACTGAGACAAAAGCCCTTAAACGGCACACGCACACATTCATGCATACAATGAAAACCATTTATCCTGGCTGCAAGTAGAAATGTGTGCAGCTGTGCGATGATCATCAAGGTTATATTTAAAATAAATGATAGCCCTTTTTAGATTAAAAAATAGCTTAGCTGAGAGTTGAGAACGCAGATGAGGATAGTATTTCACAGAGTCATAACCTTGACATCAGGACGTTCCTCTTGCATCTTCCTGAGGTTCACTTTGGGCGCTAATCAATATGTGGAGTCGACTTCTTAACCCACCCTCAGTGCACTTACAAGCTTACGATTTCTTTTCACAGTCATCCCCAAAACTGCATGAAAATGTGTCTGTATTTTTCTAGACACGCCCTGAAGCCACATAACTCCGCCCATATCACAGTCTGAAATAGTTTGGTGCTCAGCACAGCAAGATCATTGCTGAGATTGCTGCACCGCCTCGTGGTTATCGTCTGATTTAAGAGAACGCACATATCAGTGCATGGAATACAGATGTGGCAATGGATGTTCAAGTCAAACCAGGACTTGTCTGGTGAATGAAAGCGTAAAACTGATTGACATTTACAGAAGACTTAGAACCGCAGTAAAACATTTAAACGGTGCAGAGGTTTTAAAGCAGGCCACACGCCCCTGAATGACGATCCCGGCCGAGGTGGCTTGTGGAGCGCCTGATCCTTGATAAAAAAATGTAACAAAAACAGTTGTCGCATCTGTCTGTGGGAAGTGTACACATCATCATTCATCAACCTCACACACACATTCCCTGTGCAGTCCTGACCTCGCCCTATTAAAGGAGTTCCTGGGAGGCCAGCGTTCCAGATGCAAAGCAGGAAAAACACGTTCAATCACCAAGCACTAGTGAAACACTGGAAGTGTATTAGTGTAACTGGGGATTATACAGGGAGTCATTTTAACTCATTACAGTGTTCTGCTATTCTGCACAAACAAAAGTGCTGCTTGACTTGCTTGAACACCTGTTGTATATACAATAAATAAATAAATTCGATGGATCGTTACACCTTGAGCCGCTACTGTTCGGCCAAAAAAAAGAAAAAAAAACACTCCCGGGGGCGGGACATGTGCTTCCAATTGGATAAACGCAAGACTAGTACAGGATGACTCGTCTAAATAGAAGCAAAAGTAATGCTGTTTTATATATATAAAGATCAAAGGAAATAAAAAACAAACAAACTTGTGAATGAAAGATGAAAGAAGTGATTGTAAACCACACATACTCACAAAACACACATACTCTCTCTTTTTTAATCTCACACACACTAACGTTTGCAACTTGCATCCTGATTTATGATAATTGTTACTTTGAGGCGTCCACATCACCCCCCCCCCCTTCTCGATTGATTAAATGATCACATTTTACCCAGCATTCCTTTCACCTCCTCCGAGCTTTTGGTTTGTTTTGAGTCCCAGATTCTGAACCGATTCCCAAACCCAGGTTATGATCCAGCAGCACTGCGTCAAAAGCGCCTGAGTGACTCAGCTAAGCTAAGCTAACCTACTTTCTTCTCCGTCAGAAGATGAAACAAATGTAACTTTGTTGCAGATTTGCCGTTTTTTCCGCTGCTCACCTCCTTTCATCATGACTCGTCACATCCGTCCGAACTTCAGGAGATCCTGCGTGTTTGTGCGCAACCTTTCCACATCGCTCCTGTGCTGTTATTCCTGCCGAGACTTTCCGCAACACACACACACACACACACCTCACACGCTGAGTATAATCAGTACTCGGCAGGCGCCAAGCTTCAGGATGTGCTCTGATTGTTTTGAGGTGTGAACTGAAAGAGAGAGAGAGAAAAAACCGGACTAACCTAAAGATTTCGAGGCTGGCAAAGCAGGAGAAAGTGAACTGAGGGTGTGGGGTAATAAGGAGGGAGGGAGGGAAAGAGGGAGGGGTGCAGAGTCAGCCATTAACCCATTACACACCACTTCACACCTAACACACACACACACACCCAGAACAACTAAACAGGGTTGCCAGACTGAAAAATTACCCCATTCTTTTAATTATTATACAGTTTCCTGTTCTATCTCTCACATTTCCATCACTAATCTGTGTCTTATTGCTTTGCATTGCTCATCTCCAGGGTTAGGGGTTCGAATCTCGACTCCCATCTGTGCATGAAGTTTGCATGTTTTGTGGGTTTCCTTCAGGTGTTCTGTTTTCCTCGACAGTCCAAAGACATGCACTGTATGGTGATTGGAGTTTCGAAATAATCAGTCATGATTGTGTGTATGTGTGTGTGTGTTTGTTGGCACGATAACACAAGGAATGTCATGAATCAAAAACAGTATCTCCCTGAGATAGGCTTCAGACCCCAATGACCCCACACAGGATAAGTGATATAAGCGGAAACGGAAAGAATGAATAAATCATTGATGAATGTAAGTTTAAAGAAAAGTGCAAAGGCCTTTGGAAAGTTCCCTTGTGTGTAATATTAATTCTTTTCTTTCTTTCGTTCTTTCTTTTTCTGGTCAGATATAATGGCAAAAAATACATTGTGCGTGGAACACCTGTCATTTTCAAATTCGTCTTCATCCTATACTTTAGAAATTAATTATTTCATTCATTCACTCATTTGCTCATATGCCAATTAATTTGTTCATCTTCTGTAACCTCCTCATCCTCGCCCATGTTCTGGTGGATGTGGAGTCTATCCCAGCGATGCTGGAGTGAATGGATTAGACGCCAATCCATCCAGAACCATATACTGTACACACACTCGTTCACACTTATGGGAAATGTGACATATACAATTCATCCATTGTTATCCCTACTAGGGACCCTGTGATATGATTATTATTATTAGTAGTAGTAGTAGTAGTGGTGGTGGTGGTGGTGGTAGTACAGTATGTGCTTTTGAAGGCAAAAGAAGAAACCTAGGGCAAATACAGCCTATCTGGCAACACTGCTACAGTGCCATCAGTCCTGTCCGGTGCAGGCTGTAGCTGTCTCCATCTCTGTCTGTCTCTCTCTCTCTCTCTCTCACACACACACTGTTTGCATGTGAATGTGCAGCTGCACAGGACCTTGCCCAAAAAAAAAAAAAAAAACTGTTCACGCCTGCGGTGTGCAATTTGTGCTGAATATGTGATCTGTGCATATGTGTGTGTGCAGAATTATGGGCTCATATTTAGAGATACTGTTTTTGATTCATGATTTATAATCATAAAAAAAATCATTATTTGCCAAAGTCGTACATTATTTGCAACTGATTTGAAGAACTGAAGGCAAAATTCTGCTCATAAAAGTAAACTCAGTTTCAGTTTGAATTAACGACCCATCCGTAATTTTTGTTTAAATTACCAAAAAAAATTTTTTTGATTAATGAGCTGATTAAGTGATGTAGAGTTTTACACAATCTAATTTAAATTAAAAAATTGTCATGCAGTGGACTGCTTATACGACTTATCTGTGGCCTAAAATGGAAAGACAGAATAGAATAGAATAGAATAGAATAGAAAGATTCCACTACAAATGAGTGCACAAATACAATTAAACTATAGATAGAATTTGCAATAAAATAATATATTAAATAAATAAAATAAAAATAATAAAAATAGGCTATATAAATAAAAAAAATACAAATTTACAAAGAAAGTTGCAGAATGTAGTTAAATATAGAAATTACACAGGATTTACAGAAATTGCAAAGTTTAATTGTAAACAGAGAGGTATAAAATATAAAGTGGGTGGGTATGACAGCAGCAGTGTGATTGAAATATTAAGTATTAAATGAAATGATGTGTGGGTTGGTGCGTCTTTATGGTTGTTTTGTTTTGGTCTAGGACGTACTGTACACTGGAATGTGTGAAAACTGGAATATCCAGGATGAGCTAGCAAGAAAGGTGATCTCATTATCCAAGTTAAAAACACTCCTAACACTTTGAGGTAGTGTCAGTTCCACTGTCCTACTATAGCTGATTTTTTCTTTTAACAATGACCAATTATTTCCCACCCTACAATGATGAGACAAATGTTTGTCATGCGTGTGTGTGTATAATTGTTGTCTGAAACTGATATCTAAGAATGAAAAACTATTCTGTATAAGCCATGCATTACAGCCAGCTTCTGGTTCCTACTTTAACTCCTGCCACAACATCAACTTAGGTGACATTGAGGTGACCCACAGGGCCAAACATTTAGCCTCTAATGACATGCTGTGTCACATGATTAATAACAGGGTGTATTATTTTTTTTCTGACTGAACCACTGGGCGTGCCACCTTGAGTCAAGCTTACAGAGCTTGTCGGTATTTATGCTGGCTTTTAGCTCTGCACTCAGGCAGAGACATGCATTTTTAATGTCCATAACATCATTTCGTCTTCTTTTCTCCTGTCCTCGGAATCCTGCACTGGGACACAGTTGTTCCTTTTTGAGGAATTTCTCACAGGCTTTGTCATCACAACCCCTCCTTCCACACACACACACACACACACACACTCTTTATTTTTGTCCCTTGAAAACAGACCCCAATTTCTTTGTTTCCCAACAAAAGCAGGGTGACGTCACTGAAGCAGGGCTCGCAGACAAACGTGACGGAGGGGGTGTAGACAGAAAGAGGTGGAGCGAACCGAGGAAGTGCTGAACAATGCTGACATCCAAATGCATGACTTCATTCACAAAGCAGGATTGTGCCTACTATATCTATCTATCCATCTATAGTATAAAAGTTGTTCTCTGTTATTAGTTGTGTGTGTTGTGTGAATAACAGGAAATAGTTTGGCACACCATGTGTGTGATGGATGACAGGAGAAAATTAATCTTTGCATGAGATCCAAATTTCACCTGAGCTCAGCATGGGCTGTCCGAAATGTTCTTAGTTTGGTGCCCTCGTGTGGCTTTACACATTTACTTAAAGTCTCTCTCTCTCTCTCTCATGTTATTTATGCTTGAGTGAAAAAGCTTGAACACTTTAAAAAGATGAACACCTGTAATAGGATTTTATAGTTAGGATTGTTCCTTTATTATCCCAAGTAATAAAAAAGTATTAAAAGTAAAAACCTGTTTAAACCCCCCCAAAAAGGGTGTGTCTTTTATATGCAGTTTTGTGTGTGTGTGTATGTGCGTAAGAAAAGCAAGCACAAACCTGTTCATTATTGCTCCTAAAAGGTACTGATATGATTGAAAGAGAAAATTTATAGCTATGTAGAAAACCACCCAGTCTGCTCAGTTCATTCTCAAGTCTTTGATCTGAGAAGATGCAGATGTGGACACAGCTGGAGCTGTATGTAATGATCGTGATAACTACACACAGGCCAGGATCATTTCTTATAAGTAGAATTGTGATCTTAAGCTTTCTAGTGCAGGTGATATAAGCAAACTTGTACACATACACATCACCTCAAGTTATATTAAAGATCCTGTTATTTCTCAAGAGATCTCAGAGGCACCCTCAATATATTGTGTTATATAATGTACTTTTTTTCATACCTGGACATACATGGACTGTGACCATACCTAACTGTTATCTCTCCTCTTCTGCTCTCTCTCCCGCTCTTTCTCTTCCCTCTCTCCCCCTCTCTCTCTTTCCCT
>JAQMYJ010000023.1:31773040-31785353 GCA_030014305.1 Clarias laeviceps | reverse complement strand
ATGAATGATGAATGAAATGTCTCTGATGAGCAAGCCAAGGGTGACGGCGACAGTGGCAAGGAAAAACTCCCTGAGATTTCAATCCTCTAGAGCATGAACATCTTTAGAACTTCTTAAGAAATCTTTTTAGAGCCATGGTGTCTTTGGACTGGCTTCAGAACCTAATAATACCAATAAAACCTAAACGACTTTGGACTTTTGAAACTTGTAGAAACTTAACATCTTTAGAATACTGCGTTTAACAACCTCAATATTCAATTTTTTTGTCTTTAGAACCTTGGTGTCTTTAGGACAACTTTACAATCTTTATTTTAACAATCTGTAAAACCTGTTAAAAACTTTAGCTTTCTATAATCTTTACCTCCTTTAGAATTTTAGTATCTTTTGACCCTAGTTAAAACTTTATTGTCCTTGGTACAACTTTAGAATCTTTAAACCTTTTTTTTTTTTTTTCTTAAAATTTGTGGAACTTATTTAGGAACTAGAGGTCCTTAAAAGTCTTCAGATTACAAGGGGTTTACTTTAGAGCCTGTCTTCAGAACGGTTAAACGGTTTCAAACATAATGGAGAAGAATTAAATTAATAAGAACTTTTAGAACCTCCTTAGAACCATCATCTCTGCTAGAACTTGTAGACAAGTTGAGGTTAACCTTTCTGTTAATAGCATGTGTATCTAGTTTTGAGTGTGTGTGTGTGTGTGTGTGTGTGTGTGTGTGTTACCTGCACCCCAAGAGAAAGCCGATTGACTCCAGCAGACACGAAGTCTCTGAGTGCGGTTCTCCGTGCAGGAGCAGGGTTCACCTCCAGGGTCACCTCGGCATCGTCACAGAGCCGTGCGTGTGCGGAGACGGTCTCTAGGACAGCGGCTACAGTGGAGGCTGGAGCCAGGCTGGGAGTTCCTCCACCGAAAAACACGGAGCTTATCCTAACACAGATCACACACTTCATATAATCTAACATTACAAAAACCAGCGCAGAGTAGCAGGATTAACAATGAAAGACAAAACACACAACGATCTGACCACACAAAGCAGCACAGTAACGTGTGTTTAGGTTGTGTGTGTGTGTGATCGTGTGTGTAAGCATTACTGAGAAACCTGGCTGAGCTGCAGCAGTGTCCGGATCTCCTGCTGAAGGCACTCTGTCATAACCTGGTTATCCACCGAGCGAGGGATGTACTTGTTAAAGTTGCAGTAAGAGCATCGCTTCAAGCAGTACGGCCACTTTTCATACAGAGAGAGAGAGAATTTATATACACATACATAAAAGAACATCACAAACCAGGGACAATGTCAAATTCCATCTTTAATAAACATCAGGGTGTGCTGTTACAAAAAAATAATCATCAACTAAAATGTGAATTGTTTTGCCTGTAACAAAAGAGTTTTATTCCTCTTATACACAAAAATCTGAAATAAATTTTTAATTAGTTGATTAGCGCAATATATATAGAGAAAGTGATTTGGCGAGGTATCGCAATTCTTTTGTGTTGCAATTCATGTATCGCCACACTGACTTTAAAATAGTATTTTTTATTTCATATTCATTTTTTATTTATTTATAAGTTTGAATTTGAGGTTGTAAAATGTTTTAGTTCCTCTATAATCCTACAGGTGGTGCTGTCTAAACTATTTACACATTGGCAAATATGTTTGTGTAAAATTGTAACAAAATGAACAAAAAATAAACTTAATATCGAGATGGGATACAGTGGAACCTCAGCATACGAACACCCACATCAACTGAACTTTTGCAAGAAATTTGCCTGGGAATGGGAATCATTTACAGCATATGAGAGAACGAACCGAGCCGAACAAAACGCCGGCTAAGTTGTGTGTACGTCTGGGAGCCGCTCAAAACTTTGTTTGGCAAGACAAGCGAAGCGAGTTTACATATTTTTTGTGTGTTTTTTTTTTGCATTTTGCTCAAGATTTACAGTAGTGAAGACGTAGCACATGGGTCCCAAGAATCAACGTTATCAAGGATGTAGCAAGAAGAAAACAGAGTGACTTTCAGTTTCATTTTTAAAGCAGCCGGTGCCAAGAGGAATCATAAATTATGATTAAGTGAGGTTTAATGTCTATTTATTTTAGATTTTACTTAATTTACATGTCTTTTTGAAATGTTTTGATTGTTTTTAAAAGCAAAAACATGATTATAGAGTTTTATATACATATATTTTATATAGATTATAGTTGGAAATCGGTAATATTTGGTAATATTTTTGGGTGGCTGGAATCTGCATTTACATTATTTCATATGGGAAAATGTGTTTCGCAATAAGACATTTTGACTTAAGAACTCGCCACTGGAACGGATTAAATGTGTATACATAGGCAACACTATGCAAAATCGTAATACTCGCAATACAGATCGTATCGGCACCGTGGTATCGTGATAATATCATATCAAGTCGTCCCTAGTTATTCCCTATATACGAAAAAATAATATAATAATAATAATAATAGATTTATTGATAAAAATCATTATGTGAAGCCCTATTATTATTATTATTATTATTATTATTAAGCAAACAGTTCAATCATTATCGGGGCAACAAGCAACAGGAAATGCTATTACTGCTGACTCCGGACAGAAGCATGTTGTGACTCACATGGATGTAAAGTGCAGTTGGTTGTGGAGGTTCAGGACTCTGACTGCTGTAGACTCTCCGCACTCTGATATCTCCTGGCCGGTCACCCAGGCACATCAACCCCGAGCGCCAAAACACAGCTCGCAAACGTCGTGCCATATCATCCTCAACTGTTTACATAATACTGAGGGAGTCTGGACGTACAACAGCTGCTGTATTTAAACTCTTTAATTTTAGAGCAATTTATTTTATATAATTTAGATCCACTCAAACTCGTCCTCGGAGAATATTTGCTGCACGGAACTATTTCACTGACGCACATGACGTCACTTTACATTTGGTTCTGTTCCATGTGCACTTGCTAGGGCCAGGACCTCAATTTTATAATTTTTTATATACTGTATTCTATAAAAAACAATTATATATCAAATAAGGAGGCATTTCAGATTTAGTCTTAATAGTCTGTATAGGAAACCAGTACGAAGGTGGCTAATTTGAAGTTTTGTGTCCTTTTTACTAGCTAGACGATAGACGAATGTAATTGGTACCACCTAGCGGTTACGTGAAAAAAATGCGGCCTTTTTTAACTAGCCTGGCAAAAGACATACGTGATTGCTGCCACCTAGCGATTACGAGAAGAGACGCTGCCTTTATAACTTCCCTGGCAATAGACATATGTGATTTCTTCCACCTAGCGGTTGTGTGAAGTAACTCATTGCATTGTATATTTTCTAATAATTCTTTTTTGTTTTTAACAAAACTAAAAGTGTGAACACACACACACACCTTTCATTCCTAATGTCTTTATATGCTGTAAAAATTTATCTTCACTTTAAAACTCTTTATCTATCCATCTAAAAAAAAAAGTGAATTTCCCCATGGGGATGAATGAAGTATCTATCTATCTATCTATCTATCTAACAGTTCCAGTTCCAGGACCCTACCCCCACATCCTGATATATGTATTTATCCTTAAAAATGTGTTATATTTACCTACAACTGTGCAGTTAAAAGTAATTCATGCAGATTTGATGCTTAGTGCTTTGCTCATGGTTTGATTAAACGTATTTCTTCAAACAAATATGGTTTATTCTAAATATTGTAATTCAAACACGATTCAAACATCTCCAGTATTGCCTGAGTGTAACTTTAAACGATCAGGTCAAAACGAACAAAAACATCCAATCTGGCAACCATGCTTTAAACGATCAGGTCAAAAAGAACAAAAACGTCCAATCTGGCAACCATCCTTTTAATTCACTTTCGGTTTATTAACTATTCGACTTCGGTCACTGTTCATGATTAAAAAGGTAACGTTTCGTATACATACAGTATATGTGTTTTTAACAAATTGCAGACACATTGATTTGTTGTTGTGTTTGTGCAAGATCAGCTAAACTCCTGTAATACTATTGCGTCATATTTTCCCCCCAACTGCCAGGTAAACAATCCGTTTTACAGAGTATTCCGTGTAAATGCATATTTATTATCTCATATAAAATCTCTTAAAGGGCATTTAAGTAGCTATTAATGAAGTTTTCTGTGCAGGTATTTTTAGATCAGGTAAAATCTGGGTCAGTCTACAGAAATAATGGAAAGTGCCGTCACTTAATTCTTCTGAGGCCAAACCACTGAAATTAAAATAACAGACACATTACTTGTATATGTTCAGAAAATTTAGTATGTACTTTCAATCATGAAACACATTTTATTACTTTAATGTTAAATATTTAATTGTATTTTTTTTTAAGACATTGAGGATGCTGAAAAGTGGTTAATAACTTTCTGTGGGACATCATATTGAGTGACATCACGTTTAGTGACATCACATTGAATGACATCATAGTGTGATGCTTTTTTTTTTAATGCATATGCCCACTGTGCCCGCTGTCTTTCTGTGTGCCAGGGTGGCGATGGCACAGGGTGCTTGGGCCCACTCATAGTTGTGTGCAACTATATTTTTCTAATTATTATTTGTTTGCTTTTAACAAAATTAAAGGTACAAACACATACACACAGACTCACACACACCATTCATCCTCAATGTCTTTGCATGCTGTAATTATAGCTCATAATTTTATAGTCTTGTCACTATGATCATACATGGAATTGGGACCATACACTTTTCATCTAAAGTGCTCATCATATTTTTTATATGAAATAAATCTGATTAACGATAACATCAATATCTTATAAGTTAAACAGTAAAATTATTAAACAATAATTAATTATAATTAATTACTAATAAGAAACAAATATCAGTTACCCCTAAAGTATTACCGTTACACAAAAAAAAAAAAGTTTTATTGGGAAATACATTTGAAATTGTACCTGAGCCAAAGGTCACTAGATGAAGAGCTCTGGACAAATCCACAAGCTATATCTGATGTTTCTTTTCATTTGTTTGGAAATCATCATTTATTTAGCAATTTTTTGTGAAGCTTTTAATTATGTCATTGTTGTTACTCATTTTATAATTTGAACTGTCAAAAGGACATAAAAACTGATTACATCTAATAATGAATTGATTTTGCAAAAAACTGAAAACCATGTGGTCTTACACATAGAAGCCATTTAGTAAATAATTATGATTTTTCTGTAAATTGTCATTGGCGTTACCGTCAGTGGTGTTACTGTGTGAAAGACGAAATATATGTCGGGAGATTTTTGTGACCCCAGATTCCACATTTTCTGTAGAATGAGCCATTTTAATGTGCCTGTGTATTTGACCAAGAGGAAGAATGATAAGTGATACTTGATTCTTTTAATCTTTAAATCCCTGGGGAAGAATGAAAGTGGTGTGTAGTATTTGACTGTTATGACTGTCCTGTCCTTAACAGGTGTTTGAAATCAGAACCGGAACTGGTCACAGACAGGGACAAAATACTGTCTTTGCCATCAAAAAGCAGAGAGAGAGAGAAACGTAAAATATGTATTAAAATATACTTTGTATAATGTAAGAAATGGTTAACTTAAAGCACGGTGGCTGAATGGTTAGCACTGTCGCCTTGCACCTCCACGGTCGGGGTCTGATTACTACCTTGGGTCTGTGTGCATGTTCTCCCTGTGCTATGTGGGTTTCCTCTGGGTACTCCAGTTTCCTCCCACAGTCTAAAGACATCCATAATAACCCTGCGACAATGTGGTGTTATTGGGATGTGAACTGACTCTAATCAGGATGACTGTAAATACAGAATTGGATTTTTCTATAACTGGCGTTTTTTGTTTGTTTCAATACTGATACAGTCATGAATTCAGTCATATGGAAATACCTTTCCTTAATTATGAATACTTTCTTTCTGGTCCAGGAAAAAAAGACTTCCTGAACTTCTGTAGTATAAAAATTAGGTTAGATAATTTATGGTGATAAATGTGTTATAGCAGAGGTCTACATTAGTGAGATACTGTGAGATACTGTACATAGAAAATATTTTGATTTGGTCTAAATCTAGATGAAGATCATTGTCAGATTATTTCTAAATTTGATGAAGAGTGTAGTATAATGTAGCGTGAACCATAAAAGCAGTTATGTTTTATCTGTTTGCAGAAAGAAGTCTCTTCTTCTCTTCTGTTTTTTTTTCCAACAAAACTCAAACACACACACACCAATCATCTTGAGCCTTTGTAGGCTGTACCATTACAGTTTCCCTTCACTGGAACTAAGACACCCAAACCTGTTCCAGTATTTATTTATTTGGTCTAGAGACATGGCTGTGGAGGAAAGTTCTCAAATTATAGAATTATTAGTTATTACCCTGTTTCAGAAAAAATCAATAGCATTAAAATAGCAATAACACAAGTTTTCTTTAAAGTTTATACATGTAATCATTCATTTAAAATGTGTATCATTAAATAACTGAGTGTATTACTATAAAGAGCAAGTGATTAGTGTTTAAGTAAGTATAAGACAGGAGAAAATGTAAAAATATATTCAGTCGTACTTTATTCTCTGTCTATTTGAAGATAGGAAAAACACATATTCTCAGTGTGTATGTTTATTTCATATGAAACAGAAGCAGTGCTGTTGTGTTTAGTAGCTTGTCTTTGTCGCTCACTTTATAATAGGCTCCCTATTTACTGATTACGGAGGGGAATCACCAGAGACCCGGCTATTCGATATGATCATGATACCCAGGTGCTGATTCGATTTGTATTGCGATTCTTTTCACTATCACTATTTAGCAAATATCCCAATTAACTATAAAAAAAATTCTAGGTTTTGTTACAATTGTAAACAATCTTAGTAAATAATTTTACTCCTACCACACAGGATGCTGTGCTGCTTATCAATATGTGAATACGCCACCTGTAAGATTAGAGGCATGGCTACATTTCCCCCCCTAAAATTCAAACAAATTCAATGTAAAAAATATATATATAAAAAAAAAATATATATATATATATATACTATGCAACACTGATAACAACACATCCTGAAATGTTGTATGCCTTTCTCAGATTCCATGAAGGACGAGGCTGAATAACGACCGAAAGAAGATGGCAGCAACTATAGGTCAGTGACTCCAGGTTGATTTATCATTATTGTATAATGTATTGATTTTTTTGTTAATTTGTTTGTTTAAAAAAATCTGCTATATTTGAAATCAGATTCTCCACCAGCTCTGCCTCATGTCCTAAAGAAGCGCAGGAGTAGCATTAATGAACCACCTATGAGTGAGTAGCTTATATCTTTGGCATAGTTAAAGGAAGAATTCACCCTGAATCATTTCTATGTTAATCTTTATTATTAACATGTGATCTTCAGCCATGTAAACTATTTAATTTGTAAAGAAATTCTTCATTGGATGCCTACATCTATCTTCTCGCAGCTTCCTACAGTATGTTACTCACAAAACCATTCAATTACCTGCTGATAGTTTTTCAGGGTGTAGGTTTCCTTTAAAATCCCTACATTACATGTGTTGAAAAGTGTTTATTATACATGGAATTAAACTTTCTTTACTAAAACCTGTTTTCCAGTGACACTGAGAATTATCGTATTTGGAAGCTCTGATCATCAG
The DNA here is from genome assembly GCA_030014305.1 of Clarias laeviceps. Taxonomy (NCBI): domain Eukaryota; kingdom Metazoa; phylum Chordata; class Actinopteri; order Siluriformes; family Clariidae; genus Clarias; species Clarias laeviceps. The sequence goes on along the minus strand of JAQMYJ010000023.1, from coordinate 31,777,739 downwards.
CAGTTCTCTCTCACCGAGTCGATCCTGCAAAAAGAGCGCTTTAAAGACATTGATCCCCAGACTATACTCACTACTAAAGTTTCTGCAAGCATCTTTGACAAAAATGTGACTGTGGTCAATACGCCCAATCTTATGGATCATGACTTATCACAGTACATGTTAAAAAAAGAGCTGAAGAAGGCGGTTTGTTTCTCCTGTCCAGGACCTCACGCCATCCTGTTTACACTAAATCCGTTGGACCTGCCAGCAAACGCATACGACATGTTCAAACCGGTGGTGCAGTGCTTTGGAGAGGGAATCTTAAACAACACGATGGTTGTTTTGTACCATGAGGAAGAGCAGTGGAGGCAGTCGTTAGAAGACAGTGTGAAGAAGAATAAGCACTTCAGGGAGATCCTTGAGAAATGCGGTCAAAGATATCTCGTCTTCGGTGGTAGGGAGAACAGGAGCGATGGTATTGTGACGAGGGAACTGTTTGAAAAAATAGACAACATGGTGTCAGAGCATGGGATTTTTTCCAACCTGGAGTTTAAAGATGCTGATAAACGAATCAAAGCAGAGGAAAAAATGATGGAAAATAAGAGAAAGAAGGAGGTCAGTGCAATGTTGGAGGTACTGAAGAAAAAGTATTCTAATGAAGATCTAGAAAGAGAAGTGAATCTTTATGAAGAAAAGATCCGGTTAGAGAACAGGAACTGGGCAGAAGTGCAAATCGCAAACAGACTCGGCTTAGCTCTTAGGCTTGTCGATTACGCAGCAGCGATAGGAAAGGGAGCGTTTGCAGGGGCAATAGTAGCAATGGCGATGGGGTTTCCGGGCATGGCCATAGGAGCAGTGATCGGGGCAGTGCTCGGTGGGTTATTAGGTGGCGCGGCTGGAGCAGTGTGGAACATTTTTACTAATGCTTTACCGGAGTTTGGTAGAGAAACTTAGACCAGAATTCACATTTAATTCTAGACATCCACATTTAACATCCACAAGTTTGGTGGTTCATAAACCAGTGCTTGTCCTGCAGCTGGCATTCTTTTCATTATCTGGATATATACTACCGTTTCAATCTTTTTATATACATTGTTTTATGTTTTACAGCTGATAACCAGCCCAACAAAAAATCAGTTTGCAGAGAATGCTGGTAAAACCTCAACCATGCCATTGTATTATTCCATTAATTAATGGAAAACAACATACAGTGAAACCTCGGATTGCGAGTAACACAGTTTGCGAGTGTCCCACAAAACGAGCAAATATTTTGAATAAATTTTGACTTGGAAAAAGAACAAGTCTTGGTTTACGAGTACAAAGTATCATGTATCACGCATGCGCTTCTTGTTTTGACGCCGAGCGTCACGTGATCACAACTGAGCCAATGTTTTTTTCTGTCTCTTGCGCTGCGGAATTGTGGGTAATCGTCTCCCCTGCTGGGTCTTAGTTGCGTCTCTCACTGGTATAATCAACATCCGTGCACACGTATACTGTTTACTATAACACTGTGACCATGTGTGTGCACGTAAAACATGTGTGTGTGTACAGCACGCGTGTACTGTTTATTATAACACGTGTGTGTGCGCGCGTGTAAAGCAAAAAAAAAGTCTTGTTAGAGAGGTTAAAGATCCATTTTCTCCCTCTCTGTATCAGCCTTCACTTTGTCATTGGATGCCGTGCCCCTTCACGCACACACTCCTCCTCCTCTCCTCCCCTCGCTTTTACACACACACACACACCCTCTCTCTCTCTCTCTCTAATGGAAACACTGCTCTGTCACGATTCTTTTCAAAGGTAAAGTGCAGGTTAATTTGTTTTATTTTAACTTTACAGCAGTGCTTCCGTTAGTATGACCTCACGGGAGTGTCATTAACGATGTTCCTTGTTAATCATTCAGATAAAACAGTCTTTACGTGTGTGTGTGTGTGTGAAAAACTCAAATAAGAGCGGAAGAAGAGTTACAGTGTAAGACGAGAAGATGTGTTAATTATTTTTATGTATTTATTTTTTGGACTGTGGAATGAATAATTTGAGTTTCCATTATTTCTTATGGGAAAGTTCGCTTTTGGTTTACGAGTGTTTTGAAATACGATTATGCTCGTAATCCAAGGTTCCACTGTATCATAATGTATCTTACATCAATAAACCACACTATCCCTGAAAATGCAAGGAATCGAACATAATTTATATCTGGAATAAGTACTCAATCATAATGCGGATGTGCAGGGAATATATGTGGGAAAAGACCAGACAGTGTATATTAGGTCAAACGATCCAAGAGCAGAATTAACAGAACTCCCAAGCCCCAAAAGTAAATAAAACAATGCCAAAGAGAGAAGATGTTTTTTCTGCCACTTACTGTTAGAATGTGTTACAATCTGCATTTGGACAATGTTAGGATGTCATGCTAAATAACATTGTTTTAGAATGTTTAGTGAATTTGTTTACCTTTAATAATAACTCCATTACCTCCTGTTGAACAAGTATTAACCTCTTCGTAGATAGAGCCAGTTCCTAATCTGAAATAATTTTGATCACTTTACAAGAGTTTCTGGCCAAATTTTTAAAAATATTTCTTGAAATTATAAGCTTAGTAGACTTTTTTTGTAATATTAAGACACTGAAACTAAATTCAATTTATTTTTATACAAAATTTTTTTTAAAAAGTGTCTAATACCCTTGTTGTGTTTTTTTTTTAAACAAAGAATGCATATATAAACCATTACTTAATTGTGCACATCAACGCTTTTTTTTGTTTAAAGTAATTTTTTTATTGTAATGGATGACAAAGTGATTTTACATGTGTGCAACTATATATTTATAACCCCATCGGAACAGCACATGGTTAAAAATGACAGCAGAGTTAGTCTTCAGACTAAGAACTAATATTAATAATAATAATAAATTTTTTTTTTTACAAATGTTACTTAGACATGTGAATTACATGTACATGTAGCGCATATTGTTAAGAGAAAATCCTACTGGACTAAAATGTAGTTTGAACATAATATTTTTGTCACAGAATATATACATACATTGTGTGTTGATGTTATTGTTTAAACCTACACTTTAATTGATGTGCCATTGTTTATATTTAATCATGTTTTGCTAATTTGATAAAATTGGAGGGTAAATGGATCACTTTAACCCAATGAAAACATAATAAACAATCAATGATGAATGTTTCAATCAAGAATTTTATCGCACATGCCATGTATGCAATGTACTTTTTTTTCTTACTTTTTTTTAACACATTTGTATATCCCATGTTGATGTGACACAATAAATGCTCTGCCTTCATCGTTCATTTGGCTGGTTGACTAGTTTCTGATTGTGAGTGTCAGATTTGACTTGCAATGTGTGACTGCAATGTTACCTGTCCAATAAAGGGTAATATTACAGGACGATATTTGCCTTTTTTTAGGTTATGCTGTGACATACTGTAGCTACTTTAAATTAATCATGTTAAGGCAAGACAACACTCTTTTTATTACTTTTATTCATTTAGTCTTGTCATAAAGAGCACAATGATGATTAGTATGAATCATTTGTCACACCACTGCATGGGTTCTCCATGCTGGTTTCCCCATCTCTCCACTTCTACATCCATGTGTGCACAATGCTCTTGTCAACGGTGTCATCTCCGTAAACATTCTGTAGTGCAGTGAGAGACAATCAATTGCGACAAAGGGGCTTTTCAAAGAGGTTTCAAGAGTTGGGTTCAATGATGGTACAAATGTATGGCTTGTGATGGAGACTATGTTGAGTAGTACTTTTGTACATACCGACATGTGCAATTTGAACCACTTCTGTCGTTTAATAAAGTTAAGTCCACTTTTGGTGCAGCCTTTCTACAGTAAGTATAATGGTTAATAATAATAATAATAATATTTATTATTATTATTATTGTTGTCATTATTTCTATACATGTATCTGTATTTTGCTTGTAAAGGGTGAAACACTTGGTTTTCTGATGTAGGAAAATCAATTAATGATGTAGAGGTGTAAAGCATTTAATTCATTATTTTTTAAGTAATTTTTTCAAAGCAACACATTGTACTTTTGTTACATTTAGTGTAATATCTGTGAAACAAGTTACTCCCTGTTATGACTTGGATTATGTTAACTATGTTAGAGGAGCTGTTAAAGAAAATTAATCAACGCATTCTGACCAATCGAATTTGTGAAATTAGCAATGCTGTGATTACTGTGAACTTTTGTTTAATACTTAAAATATTATATGGCTTGGTTGTTTTGTTTCCTGATATTTCCAAATATTAATTAAAAATGTAAACAATTCTATTTTAGTTTTTAAAAAAAATGTATATACATTATATATAATTCTAGGATTTTACAAAAACAAAAACTTTATTTAATCAGTTTTAAATAATAACCCAAATTATATTAAGCTATCACTAAATATAATGTTTTTATAAATATTTAGGGACATTTTGTCTTGAAAATATCAACTTAAAGACTTCCGCTAAACCTATTATTGACTGTCTTTGCCTTCAGATTTTACTTTCAACTTGAATTATCATGAAATAATTAGGTGTAATTATTAAGAAGGGCCACTAAAGATATGGCAGAAGAGGCAGAGAAAGGCAGCTTTTGGCTCTGGTTGAGGAGAAAGGACAGGTGCTGGGGAAAGAACAAATAACCCCAATAACAGCTGCAGGGGGTGACAGGGAGACGTCCCTGTCACTGCTCCGCCACC
>JAQMYJ010000023.1:31749020-31764503 GCA_030014305.1 Clarias laeviceps | reverse complement strand
TATATATATATTTATATTTTGAAGTACACTAGAATCTCCCACCTCACCCCTGCCTTTAAAAAAAGTAACTCAGTAACTTTTACTCTGAGTAATTTTTTTAATGAGCTACTTTTTACTTTTACTTGAGTAGTTGTTTAGACTTTATTTGTACTTCAGTAAAAGTTCACTGAAGTAACATTTACATTTAATACTTTTACTTGAGTACAAAATTTTATTACTCTTTCCACCTCTGATTTCCACACACACACACACACACACACACATAGTTTGATGAGAACTCACAGGACTAGGACTAAACAGCTGTGTCCATAAGAATCAGACAAAAAAGGCTTGAATCTGTTAGGAAGCATAAAGATTGTACTTTGGAGTAATGGAAAGAGGTCATGTGGTCTGGACTGAGCCTATTCCAGAGTGATGGGGTTATGATCTGGGGTTGCTGTAGTTGGTCAGGTTTAGGCCCAGCAATGCTATATAGCAATAAAATGAAATCGGTGACTTTTTTGACCAGGCAGTGTAGTAAATCATAATTATGGGATCATAAGTGATATAAGTTAATAAGTAATAATTATAAAATTGTAAGTGATTTAAAATATTATGTCATGATTAAATATTAAGTCCGAGATAGTAAGTCATAATTGAGTTAGTAAACCATTATTGTTATAAGTTACAGTAGTAAGCCATATAAGGTTGTAAGTCATAATTACAAGACAGTAGGTGATAATTATGAGTTATTTGGTGCTAGTTACGAAATCATAACTGATATATGATAGAAAGTCATAATTATGAGAAGTTCTCAATTTCTTTTCTGTTTGTAAATGCAATGCGCCTACTGTACAGACCCCTTTTTGGATTGATATATGGAGGGACTAAGAAGGAAAAATTAAAACAAGGAATGTTTAAGGATGAATTAAAATTGAACTGAATGTACTTTGTTTGGTTTCACAGAGCTGAAGCGGTTACAGATATACACAGGTATGTTTGCGTCTGATAAATATCTCCTAAAACATTTGTGTTGTGGTTACACTGGACTGATTGTGTCCCGTCCTCACAGCGGACATCAGACTGAACTCTCGCACGGCTCACCCCCAGCTCTTCATCTCAGACGACAGGAAGCAGGTCAGACACACTGACAAGCAGCAGGAGGTCCCTGAAAATCCCAAAAGGTTTGACCGCGTGACCAATGTGTTGTCTAAGGAAGCCTTCATTTCAGGTAGATACTACTGGGAAGTGGATGTAGGAGACAAGACAGACTGGGACCTCGGTGTGGTCAAGCAGACTGTTAACAGGAAGGGGAAATTTACCGTCAGTCCTGCAAACGGCTTCTGGACACTCAGCTTGAGGAACGGAAATCAGTACATGGCCAATACGCTGCCACCGAACTGTCTGGCTCTCAAATCTAAAACTAGAAAGGTGGGCATTTATCTGGACTACAACGGGGGACGTGTGTCCTTCTTCTGTCCTGACTCAGGGATTCATATCCACACCTTTATAGACAAGTTTACTGAAAGACTCCATCCTATTTTTAACCCCGGACGACCGCATGGAGGCAAAAACGCTGAGCCGCTCATCATCACCACTAATTCCTGTATTATCTAAACTGGCCTGTGTTTTTACTTTTTGATCTTTATGTTCAAAAGATGTTCAAAACCCTTTATTGAGCTCTAAGGAACACTGTGTGAAATAAAATATACAATCAATTAAATTTGATCAATTATAATCATCAATAAATCTAATTTATTTGATTTGATTTGATTGTGCTTATGAAGGATTGTACTTTGATTTATATTATAATTTTTCTAAATTAATACATAACATAATAATTATTTATTTTACCCTAATGAAATAAAGTCATTTAGTTTTCCGTTGTATTTCCTAATAAAATTTATATACAATAAAATAATATATAAATTGTATTACGTTCATTTGTGTTCATGTACTCGGGGCTCGAGTGTTTAATGTAGGCACGTACATTTGAGGCTGAGCTCTAATTGGATTTTTTCAAATCATCCTTGGGGCGCAGCTCTTTGCGCCCCAAACCCTCCCATTTTTGTTGTTAGTGAATCGATATTGTTTTTAAATATTTGGGCTCATGTGATTGGACCATTCTCAACGAGTCTTATTAACGGTCAGCAGATTGTTAGTTAATGTATTGAATAGTGATTGACGTGGAAGCCAGATAAATATGAGAGGAAATTCTGTAATTTCTTTTCTAAAATACCCCTTCGCAAGGCGATCTTCTAATTAAGCAGCAGTCAAGTGATCGCGGCCGAGCTTACACTCGGTGCTTTTCCAGCACTTCTTCCAGCACAAGCAATTCATGATTGTTAATATACAACATACTGTAGGAAACAACTTGTATTGTTTGGCAGACCCTGCACATGAACTGATTTTAAAAAATGTGTGTAAACGTCCATATGGTGAGTGCCTAGAGCGAGTGCTTCGAAATCGTCAAAAAAAAATCTATACATTTTCGAATATATTTAAGACAGAGGACAATATTTGTTTGACTTATTCATTTCCAAAGAAAGGAAACAATATACAGTATACAGTAGCTGCTATAACAAGTGAATTTAGGACTTATATAAATAGATCAATTTTAATTATCGCTGTGGTGTAAGAGGAATAAAACACTTCAGGATGTTTCATTACAGGGAAAACTAGATTCGTTCCTTATTTCCCTACAACTGCACTCCTACAACACTGTGTTATTCCTCAAATAACATTATAAACCCCAAACAAGCAAAATACGTTGATAAGCGTTTTTAGGAACTTTTGCTGTCTCTACTTTACATCCATTCAACAAAAAAAAAAAAAAATAGGGGTGAAGCGAAGGCGAAAAGAAGAAACGGTGTAAGAACAGGAGTCAGAGAAGGCGAGAGATGAAAAAGAGGATGGAGGAGAATGAGGGATGGGGATGGGGGGGATCCAGGAGCGCGAGGGCGACAGAACAGCAACTCATTGTGTTGGTCCACCAGGCACTGAGGGACACACACTAGGACACACGAACAGACACACACACAGTGCAGTGAACGCGCACACACACAAGCGCATGCTTCTGCCCACCGTCCCACAGACCCGCGCTGGCATCGCAGAGGGCAGCCTCTCTTTCTCTTACTCTCTCTTTCTCCCTCTCTGTCTCTCTCTGTCTCATTTTGTTACGTACTGTTCAGTCTTCAGTGCAGCTCGAATCACACTGTACCTCTGTACCTCACCGTGCCTCCATCACCTTTATCCCGAGCATCGGAGACGCCTCAACCTGCTGAGAGGAAGAGCCGGATTCAGGTAACACACCTCAGTTTACTTCTAATCAAAATGGTACTCGAAACTGAACATCATCAGCTATTAAGTTTGATTTTAAAATCGAACAACAAACGTAAAAGAAAGAACTATGAGGAGAACTGCTGCGTAATATAAATCGAAAGTGTTCCTAGTGTATTTTATTGCTCTTTTAGTATAAGATAAAAAGTTATAAGGTAATGAGGAGTTGCTCTTGTGAAAAAACATCTTGATCATTGAGGAAACACTGAGGAACGAACAGATGCTACGCTCCTTGTCCCACTCTCAACAAAACCATGAAAGCTCCTTGTGTTCCTCAGACTCCTCATGTTTTTTCTGAGATAAGCCACTCACCCCACCAGGCGTAGCTCGACACCCACCGTCAGTGTGAAAAGGATTCATTCTCTAACACATCCGTTGGAATCCGGCATTGGCTCCCTGTTTACGCCAGACCCCTCAATATTTATGATGGGTCACTTCGATGATGTGCGACACATCGTTTTATGTTTCTAGGAATCGTAATAATGTGGATGAATCGTATGTTTTTGGGATGCTTTCCATACAATATTATTCGTTTTAGTAGAGATCAAAGTGATGTTCAAAGTGAATTTTATAAAAGGTTCATCAAAACAAGGACTTCTTTATGTCACTATACATTATGCCATTTAGAGGAAAAGACATTTGGCCAAAAAAATTGTAAATCCTAGGGTGCGTTCTTGGCTATGCTGTTTAATAATATAAAAAATAGACATGACAAATTATCCACCCAATAAACAAGCAAAATAGGTATTTGATCTATTTTAAACACTCATTGCTGATTTCGTAGTTACAGTGTAAAAAATTAATCTGATTTGTTTTAGTAGTTTACAAACTGGTCTCATAATGTTTAGACAGACAGGCAGACAGACAAGCAGACAGACAGACAGGCAGACAGACAGATAGATAGATAGATAGATACTTTATTGATCAGAAATTGTACACTGTGATCAGAAATTGTACACATTTTTTTTACGTTTATTTATATGTTTATTTTACAATGTTTATTATAGAACGCTGTTAAAAACAGATGTTGTCACAAAGCAGCTTTAACGAAATCCTGATGTACAGTAGATTTAGATCTCAGCTTTTAAGGTGACATGAAGCAAAGTGTCTGAGTGACACTGCATCACATAGCGGGATTATAAATACAGGAGCAGCAAATAAACTTATAAACTGCATTAATTGTATTAAAAGGATATTCAGTATGAGTATACAGTGAATAAATGTCCCAGGATGAAACACACAAAACGTCTAAAAGGGATTATCTTTATGCTTTTCAAATTCTAGGTCCGTTTGACGCACAGGATTCAGGATTGAGGACTCTTACTAAAGCAGAAAAGCTACATCAAGCTCAGCTAAGGCTTTCCCAAAACATTTTTTTTTCTTCTGGACGCCCAAACAATAGAAGGCAACATCACACCTGAAAGTCAGCATGGCGACGACGGGCATGCAGCTTTTAGGATTGGTCATGTCCATTATCGGCTGGGTGGGCGGCTTCCTGGTGTGTATGCTGCCCATGTGGCGTGTCACGGCCTTCATCGGGAACAACATTGTGACGGCGCAGATCACGTGGGAGGGCTTGTGGATGAACTGTATCGTGCAAAGCACTGGCGAGATCCAGTGCAAGGTGTACGACAGTATGCTGGCTCTACCCAGTGACATGCAGGCAGCACGTGGCCTCACCATCCTCTCCATCCTGCTCTGCTCTCTGGCGCTGGCCCTCGGCGTCCTGGGAATCAAGTGCACCAAGTGTGTCGGTCAGCCGAGCTTGGAGGCACGAATGGCTCGCATCTCCGGTATACTCTTTGCCGTTGGGGGGTTCCTCTACCTCGTGCCCGTGTGCTGGACGGCCCACTCCATCATCAAAGATTTCTACAACCCGTACGTGGCGGCGCCACACAAGCGTGAACTCGGCCCTGCTCTCTACCTGGGCTGGGGAGGCTCGGGCCTCATGCTTATTGGAGGATCTCTGCTTTACGCTGGCTCCAGCCCACCTGGAATCCCCTCATCGCCCACCTTCAGCAGTGGAGAAAGCAGTCCACGCCGGGCTGGGGGGAGCACCCAGGTCAAAGGTTATGTTTAATAAACCACACCGACTGCAGTCGAGCCCATCCCGACCCCCTCTGCTAGTTTTCCCTATCATCATCCATTCCAGTTAATGTTAATATTTTTTATTATTCACTGTTAGTGTCTGACTGGGCAATGAATGATGTGATGAAAAAAAAAAGTGTAATTGTTTTGTTTTTCATCTTTGTCGTATAACCCTCTCTCTCTCTCTCTCTCTCTCTCTTTCTTTGTGTGAGTATTTATTCATGTTTGGAAAAAAAATAAAGACATCCGACAAAGTCGCTCCTGTAATAATGTGTTAACGCTGTTTAAAAACAATAAGACTTTTTTTTTTTTTTTGCTTTAAATGAATGTCTGAATAGGAACCTTCATGAGAATGGATTCTTCTTATAATACATATGTTCTAAAAATAAATCTTTTCAAATATATTTACAAATGTTATATAGATTATGACCTTCTTATATTTTTATATAGACAGTTTGGGCCATTTTGTGTGAATTTATGTGAGCAATATACAATATGATTATGGACTTAGAGTGACAAGTATTAAAACCTCAGAAAATTTAAATAATCTGAATGTGGACTGAAACAGTGACTGATTCACGTAGCGTTATCGATTTTGTTTAATATTAGTTGTGTATTTTTCATATTGTGGCACTGTGCATTGTGGCGCTGTGCACTTCTTTCTCCAGAGGTGGCTGTAAAACACTTAGCATTGTGTTTAACTGGTAGCTGATGAGGACATGCTCGGCCCGTGCCGTCTCCCTCTGTGACTGTATCTAACTGTAGTGATGGGGGGGGGGGGGGGGGAGGTTGCTGCTGTACACCAGCAAAACAATGCCATTGTACAGAGCACAACCGGCACAGCAGAAACAATAGCTCATAGTGTTTTGTGTGCCTGCCAGTGAGTCATTGTGTGATCCAATAGTACTAGTGGGTGATTTAAAAAAATTATAATTACAGGAACACACTGGATATAGGAAGCATCCCTAGTTGTTCAGGGTGACATCAAGACACAAGTGTCAAAAGAATTACAGAAGGTGTTTAAATGCCTTGAGTTATACAGGGTTGGTGACTTATTTTTTCAATAACATGTCCACAGTTTGAAGCAGTTTGACCTCTGAGATATTTACAGCTCACTCAAAGCCACAAATTTACAAACATTTGGTCTTTAATTAAGGGACAATGAGTAATTAACAGCTCTGCATATTCACATATTGTCACATACAGTACTGTGCAAAGGTCTTAGGCACCATATTATATGCTGTACCAATTTTATTATATGAGAATATATGCATGACTGTAAAGAAAAAATATATGGTACAAGACAGATCAGTTTTCAGATGGTAACAAAAAACCTAATGTACGATCCTGGGATTTGCATAAAAATAGAAAGGAGCGAGTGTGACAAAGTTACCAGAAGAACTCATATTCTCCAGCAAGCTCAGTAAAACCTTACAACTGTTTTCTTATAAAACTGCACAAATCTGTATCTAAAACTCCTGATTTTAAGCATTGTTTATTTTATTACTCTTTATTGCTCTTTATAGAAGTTTATTTTATGCAGAAATGTTTTCAAAAGCATCTTTTGCTTATGCCATATTTTTGTATGTGCCAACACTTTTGCACATTACTAATAGTAAAATAGTTGTCATGCAAATCCCAGGGGCGTACATTAGTTTTTTCTTTTTGTTTATATCTAAAAAACTGGAAACATTATATACAGCCTTATAGTCGCGCACTTCATTTCAGCATTAAAGCCTCACTATGCATGTTGGAACCAAATGAACTTCAAATGATTTATCAGTTAAGTAAATAGCACGGTCATAGCGAATGAGTAAAGCAACAACACATTCAATCTGTTTTATTAATTAATTCAGATAACCAGAGAACAATAGTGGGCCAAAAACTGAACACACACACACACACACACACACACACAATCATACACTATGGGCAATTTGGAAATGCCAAGCAGCCCACAACTCATGTCTTTGGAGTGTGGGAGAAATCCTTCCTCCTGTTAACCACTCAGATAGATAGACATACAGACAGATAGATAGACATACAGACAGATAGATAGACAGACAGACAGATAGATAGATAGATAGATAGATAGATAGATAGATACAATAGAGTACTGTATTAATCTCGAAGTGAAATTATAATGTACAGTAGCAAGTTCACAAATTATTGAACAAGATACTGTACAAGCGAACAAGTTGTAGAAGTATACGTATTAAAGGCTAAATTAAAATAAAAAGCACTATAAAAAGGAGGATAAAATTTATTAACCATTGTAAAACCAATAAGAATGTTATTTATAATTACATATTAAAAGCCCATAACAATACAATCATCATCATCAACACAATTCTTCTGATTATTATTCTTATTATTCTTATTATTAATATTATTGGTGTTGGTTAGAAACTTTTTAGCTATAATACACCCATATATCAGAATGAAGTCAGTGTGATTAGTAAATATACATTTTTATTCATGGGCTAAATAACAAATATCTATTAATTCAATTCAATTCATTCAATTTTTAAGTTTTATTTATATAGTGTTTTCAACAGTGGTCATTGTTGCACAGAATAAAAAAAAATCAATAAGTTACACTTTTTCTGCTTTTACGTTTTCAATTCAATATATTTTATATAAGTTTAATTTAGAAAAAAATCTGAGAAATCAGATTTTGTATCATACAATTAAATGATTAAATATAAAAAGTTGGATAATTTAAAAATAAACCAAAATATTCATAAAATAGATTTTAGCCAAAATAAAATCCATATTCATAATATAGATTATATATAATAATATAAATATGAATATTTATATAAATATAAAAAGAAATAATTTAAATAATATAATAAATTTAACTACAAATACTAAAGTAAAAAGATGGGGTAAACATTAAGTCGTGGCCACAACATGGTATCTCATTCCCACGCCCTATTAAGTCATGGCCACAACATACTGTCTAAACCTTTATTCCCTAAATGCTTGAAATATTTCACTTTAAATCAATTATTTTGCACAACACTTACAATACACGCCTTTATAGCCTTTTTTTTTTACGTTTTTAACACTTAAAATCAATTGTATTCTTTTTTTATCATAATAAAAATATTGAACAAACATTGAAAATATTACATGTGTATTTTTAGTAGTAAAGCTTCATCACGGTGATCCTCGTTAATCATAATATGTCAGGGATTGAAAAATTGACCTAGTGACGACACAATCGGAAGTCACGTGATTTTAACCCAGGTGACTAATATAGGTTTGGTTGACCGAAACACAGAAGCGTCTAGTCATCAAGTGTCCTGTACAAGAACTCAACCATGGGAAAAGGTGCAGGAACATTTGAGAGACTGTTGGGTATGTCTTATTTATTCATTATCTATAATAACCTCTGGCGGTAAACTGTAATATAGCCAAGCCGTTTCTTTAAAAAAAAAAGCCCTGTTCTGTTAGCTAGCTAGCTAGCGGGGCTGTGGTCTATGTTAACGGGCGAATTATTGGTTCGCCACCCGTTTTGTTTTCAGCACGTCCCGCCTTTTTACTCCGGATTAGTCAGTGCTTCATCTTGACGCGCAGTTTGAGACCTCATGGCCAATAATTGTGTGTGAGGTCTATTTCTCTAACCAATCAAAACTCAGAACACGGGATTGCCTAAAAATGGATGGGGAATAAAAATAATTGGTTCAGCAGCAAACGATTTACTTATTGAGTGTTAATTTGTGACTTTAATTATTAACGATATAAAAGTTAAAACGCGATTGATATGGAGCTAAATCTTTGGTCTGGTTTGTTCTCAAATTGGTAAATCAGTCTTAAGTTAGCCGTATTAGCATGCTAGTTATCTAATGTTTATAATGCTAACCTGGTACGCATTGGTATTGTACATGGCTAGTCATGTTAAATGTAGACGCAGTTATAAATGTCACACGTCAAAACATTAAGTTAAACGTTACGTTGAGTTAACGAAAAGAGAGAATTTTGCGATTAAAGACGTAGCCAGCATTTCGTTAGCCAGCATTTCATCCCAGTCAGTCCCTAGCACAGTGATATGGCCTTGTTTTTGTGTCCTGATCACCAGAACAGATGATTAAAGAAAATGAAAAGCTCACAGTTGTCGATATAAAAATAAGTTATGTTTAAACTCTCTCTTCTCTTCCTGGATAATGAATTGAGTTGTCATGAGGCCTATCACGATTTTCCAAGGGATTACTTGTCATTGAGTGTTAATGAGGTGTGTGTGTTTTCTCTCATTATTATTATTAATGAACATATTTATTATGATCGCACTAAAGCTGCCCAGTTTGTCATGATAAAGACTCATTCTGCACAGTGGCTTTGCACCTCTAGGTTCGGGGTTCGATTCTCGCCCCATGTGTGTGTGTGTGTGTGTGGAGTAGTCCCTGTGCTTGGTGGGTTTGCTCCCACAGTCCAAAGACATGCAGATTAGGCTAATTGTTGTTGTTAGTATTTTGGCTGCTCCTGTCGGTAGAGTTGCCACAGTAGACCATACAATCTGTGCACAATTTAGCACAGGTTTTAAGACGAATGCCCTTCCAGACGCAACAGTACTATTTTATGTGCGGTTTGGACATTGGCTAGGAATTGAACCCAGGCCTTCTGCATTGCAGAAGAGAAACTTACCACTGGTTGGATTGGCACTCCACCCACTGTGTACCTTGCCTCATGCTTTAGGTCTCCTGAGATAGGACAGGATAAAGCATGTGTGCGGTGCAATGGATTGGCACCCTGTCCTCGGTAGTCCACCTTGTATACAAAATGATTTCAGTATGTTTTTATTCTGTAAAAGTATTGTGTAATGAAGAAAAACCACTAGGTGCTATGCTCTTATAGAAAAATAATCAATGACTGAATGGTGTGATGGAGTTACTGTTACAGAGCTAAAGTGGATTATTTATCTCTAAGTGCGCTACACTGAATGTTTTATTCCTTGTGTATCTCATCAACCTGCCAGAGTTGAATTTTCTTTATAATTGATTTGTATGTTGTGTTGATCAATTGGATAAGGCATTAGAAAGTGTTTCTTGGTCTGAGAGAACACGCTTGAGTAAAACAGTTCAGGAAAGCAGCTCTATAGTGTATTTTATAGATTCTATATTTGTAGTGGAGACGCGTGCACGTTCCACCACTGATTGTGGTTTGTACCTAGTTGTGTTTGACCTTAAGCCTTCTCTCTGTCTCTCTCCTTCAGAGTCTTTCTATATCTGAATAATTCTTTTGCGCTCTCTCTTTCTTTGTTTGTGCTTTACTGGCATGATTATATTAAAGTTTTCAAAGCAAATTAAATTAATAAATAATATACACAGATTATCATAAACAAATTATCCTGAATAAAAATACCATTATTCAGATTCCCCAGTCTTTCTCTCCCCTCAGTCTATCTGTTTTTGAGTCTTTCCTTTATATGCAACGACCTGCTGAGAATCAAAGTAAAACCTTTAGTAGATGTTGATTTTATGTTTTCCACTGAAGTCACTTGTGTGAACTTTGATCCCTGGGAAATTGAGTCATTTCAAAAGTGAACTAGTAGGAATTGAGAATTGATGCTGTAGTGTCTACATCCTGAAAGATAATCACAGTAAAAGCTAAAATACGAGGAAGTTGTATTCACAGGGCAGATATGTGATGATACGTGTTCAGATGTGACCCATCATGTTTCACAGACAAAGCCACCAGTCAGCTCCTGCTGGAGACAGACTGGGAATCCATCCTGCAGATCTGCGACCTCATCCGCCAAGGAGATGCGCAGTAAGTCCTCCTCACACCAGCACATGTGGCTCTTGTGAATATTGATGTCAGAGACATAAGAACACTGTTTTCATCACTCTCAGGGCGAAATATGCAATTGCTGCCATCAAGAAGAAGCTTAATGACAAAAATCCACATGTGACTCTCTACGCCCTCGAGGTAAGACCTGCTGCGTTTACCATAGGACGCAGAATCTTAGAACATGATCAAGAAATGCTCTTATGGTTCTGAGTTTTCTTTAAATTAGGTGTTGGAGTCAGTGGTGAAGAACTGTGGCCAGACGATTCATGATGAAGTGGCGAGTAAGCTGACCATGGAGGAACTCAAGGAACTGTTCAAGGTAGAGTTTTATTACACTTGAAGGATATGTTTTCCTCTTTAATTCCCTCGGACAAGTAAAATGAGTTTGGATGCGGATGATAAAGGATGTAACCTCAGGTTGGGTGGCAATGCTATGGTTACCTGAAGGTTTTTGCAAAAAGATCTTTCTTTTCTCAAGTTAAATCCAATCAGTTATGTAAGTTTGGGAATGGCTGCTATAGGGTTGCCCGGGACCCTCGCAAGCGAAGAACAGGTCGTCGTCATCTTATTTGTTGTTAACCGGTGGTTGGAATCCAGTAGGTTACATTGCCACCAACTGTAGGTCTCATTCTTTCTAATCTTCACGGCCTCTTTAAAAGCCGATTTTCCAGCCTAGCTTTCCTTGATGTCTAATGCAGCCGTCCTGATCTTGTCTTGACTTGTTCTATGTCTTGAACTCATCTGCTTTATCCGGTACTTCTACACACTCTCTTCTCGACATGTTTCCTCTCGGTACCACCTTTAGTTGGAGTTCTGTTAAGTTGCATCACTGCCACCTATAGATCTCTCTTCTCAACATCCCGGTAGTTTAAAGGTAACTTTGCAGTTGGTGCAAAAAAAAGGTGTATTACCTTTTTGTTTTACATTACTGGGATGTGTACAGCAGAAACTCTTCTCGTCATTTGTTATAGCCATTACTGCCAGTCGTTCTCTCCCCTCTTCTCTTGATGTTTATAAGGTATTTACTGAGAAATCAGTCAAATGCACTGGGAATGGAGACTCCTTCAACAAACGTCTCCTGACAGAAAACTATACCATATAAATAATCAGACAATTAGAACAGCAATCAGAAACCCGTATCATGTACAGCATTTAGCAGTGAATAGTGTTTCATTTATTTATTTATTCCCTCCCCCCCTTCTTCCCCTGGTTGCTGAATGTGGTAAATGCATGGGCTGAATTCTAACTGTTCCTAAATGATGATTAATGTTCCTGAGTTCTCGGAGTGCTTTGTGATCTGGGAAAAACTTCACCACTGTTGTGGTGTTGGGTAAAGTCATGATTTTGTTATTGCTTATATGTTCCGTGTTCATGGGGCTATTGCTCCTCCTGATGAGTCATGCTGCACTCGTCATGTCACATGTTCTCTCGGCTCTTAAAGCTCAGGGGAGTTCCAGCAAGTGTCAGAATGAGAAATGCGCTGTAGCGTTGTGTATTGTCCAAAACTGAATCCTGGTGAAACATGACCTGAAAGGTAATGTGTTTAATTACCTGTTTCTGTGTTGATCGGAGTGGAGAAAGACTGAGTTTTTATTTTATTTATTAATATATATTTTTTTTTAAATAAATGTTTTATTGTGTTAAATGTAGGTGGACCTGCATGTGGTGTTATTGTGTTCAGCGTTTAATTGAAATGGTGGATTAAGACTGCTCTGTATGACAAGTCCAAATGCCTCGATATGCTGCACTCTCGTTTGGTTTTGACATATCAAACTGTGGTCTGTTGCCATGTTTTTGTGGTCTTCTATGTGAACCCTAGTGCATGTTCATTACGACGGAAATGTGAGGTTTGTAGAGAAAGTGATCTGTGCAATCTGGATATCTACACCAAGGGGGAATAAACAAATAAATGCTTTGAGTAAGAGTCAAGTGCTATTACTTCCATACTTAGTTGATTTCTTTGATTGCTGTGCAAGCATGTATGTCTGTTTTCCGTGTCCATTGAATGAAGTGAAAGTTTTCTTGTGGAGAACACCGACGCATCTCACATGTCACATGTCTCTAGGGATGCATCTCACATGTCCCTAAGCACTGAATTAAATATAGAAGCAGGTCAAACCAAATATTTAGTCTCCCGTCACACTTCAACGAAGACCGCCATGGGAGTGGGGTCAAATTGGAAAAGTTCATACAGATTTATCAAGTTCGTACTACTTCCTAGCCATGTCTCACAGCAGAAGCTTATCACGCGCTTACTATGTTGTCATAGCATCTGGCGTGTCAGAATAAATCTTGTGACGCACTCTGTGTTTTTCACCACAAATTGACGCTGTGAGGAATTGGATCCAGTATTGTATTTATACTAAATTCGCTGATAACCTGCTGTATGTGTACCATAATCGTGGTAGGCACCAGAAGAATGTAATATGAAGGTAATACGGTAATATGGTCTTCTACAAGTGGCATGGACCTTCCATGACCATAGCACAAGTCTGAAGAGGGCATAGTGAGAACTCCATTGGCATATGAACAACGCAGTGACATCTTGATAACCACTCGATCAGGAACCTTTCTCGCCGGCGAAATACTTGTAGTACGCCAGTGAAGTCTCTAAAAGGTGTTATTTATGCTGTTAACTGGTCAATTCCATCGTTACTACATTAAGTTATTTCTGTGTTTTGCTTCAACCACATCCTGACCAGGTTTTTTATTTTTTTTTTTATTTTTTAAACATGTCCAAAAAAATGTCTGCCAGTTCCAAGTTGAGGTAGACCGTACTACACACTTACAGTTCTTACTGTGCTCATTCATTTTTCTGCAGACATTGTGGGAACATGGCTCAGTATGATGGGGTTGGCGCTTCAGGCAGTATGAGCTGGATAACTGAATATCCTTCACACGCCCTCTCATCCTTTTTCTGTGATGTGCCTGTTTCTCTCCTGTCTTCAGAAACAAACCGAGCCGAATGTCAGGAACAAGATCCTGTACCTGATCCAGGCCTGGGCTCATGCCTTCCGCAACGAGCCCAAGTACAAAGTGGTTCAAGATACTTATCAGATCATGAAGGTGGAAGGTACAAAGCTATACCTCAGCTTCCTCAAATACCAGAGATTTATAATCGAAATCAAAGCAGCACATCTGATTTTATTTCTGCTCTCTTCATCAGGTCATGTGTTCCCAGAGTTTAAAGAGAGCGATGCCATGTTTGCTGCAGAGAGGGTGAGCCATCCTTCTAGAAATTACCATGGATTGACGGGTGTGTGTTGTGCAAATTTATATTAACGGTTTTTGTCCTTTGCAGGCTCCTGATTGGGTGGACGCCGAGGAGTGCCACAGGTGCAGAGTTCAGTTCGGAGTGATGACCCGAAAGGTAAACGTGGATAGCTTGTTGTGTTGGTCATTCTCCAGTGAATAGCAAAGCATTTTCCTTTTCAGGCTAGCTGTCAAAACATATGCAGCCTATTTAGCCAATAAACAACGCTAGTTTGTGGGTTAACACTATATACACCGTTTTAGCTGTAATGTGTCATGACCTTTCTTCAGTTTCAAATCCAAACAAAATCCAATTTGCTATATATACTGCGTTCCAAATTATTATGCAAATTGGATGCAAGTGTCAAACATTAAATGTTTAGTTTTTAAATTAAACTCATGGATGGTATTACGTCTCAGGGCTCTTTGGATCACTGAAATGAATTTCAGACACCTGTGATAATTAGTTTGCCAGATGAGCCCAGTTAAAGGAAAAGTATTGAAAAAGGTTGTTCCACATTATTAAGCAGGCCACAGGTTTCAAGCAGTACAGGAAAGAAAAAGGATCTCTCTGCTGCCAAAAAGCGTCAAATAGTGCAATGTCCCAACAAGGCTGCGACGTCAACAAGGAGGTGGCAAAGTCATGTTTTGGGCCAGAATCATGGGGAGAGAAGATGTGAAAATGACCTCGGGGAAAGTATATAGAATGTTTGACCACTTTCTTCCATGGTACAAAAAGAAGACCCGTGCCTTCCGTAGCAAAATCATCTTCATGCACCATCTCATGCTGCAAAGAATATCTCTGTCATTGGCTGCTATAGGCATAAAAGATGAGAAACTCATGGTGTGGCCATCAACCTCCCCTGACCTCAACCCCACTGACAACCTTTGGAGCATCCTCAAGCAAAAGATCTATGAGGTTGAGAGGCAGTTTGCATCAAAACAGCAGCTTTGGGAGGCTATTCTGACATCCTGCAAAGAAATTCAAGCAGAAACTGTCCAAAAACTCACAAGTTCAATGGATGCAAG
>JAQMYJ010000023.1:31632349-31646714 GCA_030014305.1 Clarias laeviceps | reverse complement strand
TTGTGGGTAAAATTCTTTTCACTTCCTGTTGACTCCATTAAATTTTTCAAGCTATCGACTCGCGATGAAATCAAACCTGCCGAAGAAATTAAGTACCTCATAGATATATGGTTGGATGAGCATATCCAAAAGAAACTGTCTACGACACATAAAAACAGCTGCATTTACGCGCTGTTCAGTAAGCAGCTAAGGGAGAAAGGCTATCCTCAAACAGTTGAACAATGCCGGATCTGCAGGAAGATCGCCGGCTAATAACAAAATAATCATTCTGGAGGAGGGCACGTCTCTTCTCCCTGAAGTGGCGCGCAATGCGCCGTCGGCGAGACGAATAAACCAGGAAGCTGGTTTGGAGTCGCAGCCGCGAATCGTGTTCGAAATTAATTATCTGAAAGTAATGATTTCCACGTACAATGTAGTGCACGAGGATCAGCACCATGAGCGCAAAGCAAAGCTGTTCCTCCATGATTATTGGAAGTGGCGCGATTTTCTGAAAATTTCCGGTGCCGATGGGCTTCGCGGTCTATTTTGGTTTGTTTAGAACTCTGCATATGTGAAAGCAAGCCGTACCCACGTCTGTTTACTACATTGTAACATTTTTCTGACTGGTGCGGACTAAAGCAATCGAACTATAGGTGTGAAGGCACCCTTAAGCTGTACTAAGATTTCATTGTACTAAATTTGAGTATAATAAACATTAAACATTAAAGTAGAGTGAGCAAAAATTAAATGAAACATTTCTCAATGTCAACAAAACTTTTTTTTTTTTAACCAAGAAAGGCTACATAACATCCTGATAACTCTTTCTGTCGACATTCTGAGAGAAATATTTGCAGTACCATACTTAAACACAAGATGCTGTGAAGAAACACAATAAACACCATGGACACAAGGCGAGGTCTTACGGGAAAAAGGATCATTTATTTAGGAAAAATAAGGAAGGATGGAAAGAAAAGGAAGGAAGGAAGTGAAAGGTGCACGTGCAGGTCCGGGGACAGTGCCTAGCTGGGATGCGGGCACACAGCTGGCAAAAGGCCGTGGTGGGCAGGGTGGCAGGATGGACCATGCGGAGGCAGCGTAAAGCATAAAGGATGACTTCTTCTTGTTTTTTCTCCTCCCTCCATAATTCTCATCCTTATCTCCTTCTGCACATTTCTCAGATCCTCCTTATTTCCTGACCTTAGGGCCCTCTTATATCAAGAGTAATCCAGGGTTTGTTATTAGAAAAACAATGTACAGTCGTTCTCCGTGCAAAAGTGGAATGTGAGACTGTCAATGTCCTCCCTGTGAGCAACACAAAATTTTCCACACAGTATCAAAACAGTCAGACCATTTCTTCACTGTGAGCTCCCAAAAAGGACATGCATCAGGTTGTGAATCTTCCAAGGAAGGGTAATAAGTTTAATGCCCCACTGCTGTGGGCATAAAATTAAATTTTATTGTCTCTGGCGCAGCATGTAATGTTTTGAGTGAATGTGGGCAGAGTAGCGGACGCTCAGGGATGATTAAAGTCAGCAGGTATAATAAAGAGGGGATGTGAGTGTTTTAGCAACCTGCTTGTGAATGAGTAAAGAACATCTTAGCAGAGGAGGAAATACAGTACATTGCCATAAATAAAGTATTTCTTAAATTTTTTTTGCATACTTGACACACTTAATCGATTTGAGATCATTGAACAAATTTTAATATAACACAAAGATAACTCTTATATTATATTGTTGAATACTAAATTAAGTGATTTCATTTATTAAGGGGAAAAAGCTGTCCATACTGTACCTGCCTGTCCCTATGTGAATAAAGTAACTGCCTCTAAACCTAATAACGGGTTGTGCCACCCTTGGAACAACAATTGCAATCAACCATTTGCGATAACTGGCAATGAGTCTTTGAGATCACTATGGAGGAATTATGGCCCACTCTTCCTTGCAGAATTGTTTTAATTCAGCCACATTAAAGGGATTTCAATTATGAATGGCCTGTTTAAGGTCATCTCAATTGTATTAAAGTCTGGAATTTGACTAGGCCACTCCAAAACCTAAGGTTTGTTCTTTTGAACCATTCAGAGGTGGACTTACTGGTGTGGTTCTGATCATTGAAATAATAACCCAGGTGCGCTTGAGCTTGAGATGACAAACTGATGGCTGGACATTCTCCTTCAGGATTTTCTGGTAGAGCACAGATATCATGGTTCCATCAATTATGGCAAGTCATCCAGTTCCTGAAGCTGCAAAGAAGCCTCAGACCATCACACTACCACCATTATATGTCACCGAATAGATGACGATGGCGACACGGAGTGCCTCGGTGTGGTGCTCTCCAGTTGTCTTAAAGTTTTTATTAGTTTGTACAGTTTCCTGTTTTTCACATGTGATCAGTTATACCAGGGATGAACTGCTGAACATTCGGCAGAACACCACACAATCTTCACCCGGTTTTTAATTAGTCAGACGTTTTGTTGAACATTGTAACTGCGAGAGCAGAGGTGCTGTTTAAATGCTTTAAGAATCTCAGAAGGGGAAAGAGAGCCGGTGCACTCATCAAGCTCCGACAGCGCGGCTTTGGAACTGCGCTGCCTAGTATAAATCTGGCGAATCTCCTCTCTCTACCCAACAAAATGGATGAACTTTTCCTGCTCTCCTGGAAAAATATGGAATTTTGTCCCTCTGTGTTTCATGGAAATCTGGCTGAATTAAGCTATTCTGGACAACGCGCTACATCTCCTGGGCTTCTAGCTGTTCAGGGTGGATCGCGACACAAAATCAATGCGGAAATCATGTGGCGGCGGGACATGCTTTTACATCAACGTTGGTGTACAGATGTACTGTAACAGCAATGAAGTTTACCTTATTCATTCTGGTGAGTGTGTACATTCCTCCACAAGCATGTGTGAACGCAGCACTGCAACAGCTGGCTGATCAGATCACATCCACGGAGCAACACCACCCGTTGACTCTGTTATAATCATCATTGGTGATTTTAACAAAGCAAACCTCACAAAGCACATTACATGCCCCACCAGAGACAAAAACATTTTGGATTACTGTTACACCACAATAAAGAATGCATATCGCTCCATCCCCAAAGCAGCTTTAGGACTTTCTGACCACTGCCTGGTTCATCTTCTACAGGCAAAAACTTAAATCTGCTAAGCCTGTAGTACAGCCTGAGATGGACCAGTGAAGCAGAGCAGGGGGTTATTCCGGAAAGCTTGGTTAACTTACGATTTGGTAAATCATAACCTCAGGGTTGATTTTAACAAAGCAAACCTGCGTCATACTTCACCGAGGCGGAGTTGGAGGTTTTAATGCACGCATATGAAGAATTCAGGCCAATAATAATGAAAAAAAGCAATATGGCTGACATCACCTCCACTTTTATTATAATGCAAAATAATTAAACACCCCTTCCGCATCCTTTTGACTGTTTAATCACTATGAAAGCATATACTTTTTCTGACATTCATTTCTTTAGGTAAAAATACCAATGTATATTCACTAGGAATATATGGCTTCTTATTTAATAAGGTGTAATCCTTCTGGAGCCAGAAGAACTTTGAGCCAAGTCAAAATGAAACACAAAAACATTCTGCAAAAAGGTAATATTTGATTACACGATCACTGAACTATGTATTAAACACGATATCCATATTTGTCCATATATGTTGTCCATATTTTAATTTTATTGTCTGACGCATATTTTAATTTTATTGTCTGACAGAATCTTATTTATTTACTGTAATTTCTAGTTGCCAGCAAAGGAGTTGTACAAGGTTCATCTTCAAAAACAAATAAGAAAAAGTGACATGAAGATGGACCTTATACAGCTTCAAATGGAAGAGAAAAGGCTATCCATTAAAAAAAGCAACATTAGGAATTTAATTACTGAAGCATCACCTTGGTGAGAACTTGTGTGAATATGAATCTGTTGCATGTTAAAAGTACTTTCATTGTTTTTCAGGAAATAAAGAAATGAACTGCAGAGCAGACCATGATGTTGGGTTCCTCTGGGCCATCTTCTTCAATACAAGGAGGGTGGCTCTCTCCTCTTATAGTGGCAATGTTGTGAAGCACAGCACAAGCCACTATGATGTTGCATGCCCTCTCTGGACTGACCCGGAGCCCATGCAGACACTGAAACCAAGACTTGATGATCCCTGTGGTCCAGGATCAGGTTCAGGGTAGGGTGTCATTAAATAGGAAAGACAAGGGTATCCTCTGTCACCCAGCAAGTAACCATTGTACTGTCCTGTAATGATTCAATTGTACAAAACAAATATAGTAAAACGAAAAAAAAAAAAATCATTGTATAAAGCAAAACATACCCTGCTCTACACACAGTTGCCTTTCCCACATGCTCTGCATCGCCCACATTGTACAAAAAATGCCCTGACGCAAAAAAACGAAGTGCTAAGCACGGAATGTTTTCTGTGCTAAGTGCAGACCCGCGGTTTGTGACATATGCGGTTTCAAGAGATGTGTTAAATAAATTAACGATTCATTTGAAAACCTATAACGCTCTTTTAAATAATAATAAGGAAATGAACAGACATCAATATGCAGTCTTATAACTCTCTCCTGGCGAAAAAAAAAATCATATAACATTCACAGGAACGTCCACAGGATCATCATCAAAAGGGCATGCCATGCAGGTTATCTTCAGAGAGTAAGTTGCTATGATTACGTACATACCCAGAAAGCTACCTCCGTTTTTTGGAACCGAAAGTTAAGGTTATCCACTAACTTACCCTTAAACTTACCCGGGTAAGTCACATCTGGTGCAGGCTTGTTTCAACTGCATTGATTTGAGCATTTTTGAAGCTGCTGCCACCAATTTAGATGAGCTCACTGATTCTGTAACATGCTACAGTATGTGCATCCCTACCAGGACTTTTTTAACAACAATGACAAACTATGGTTTACAGCAAAACCCGGACAGCTTCGTCAAGCCAAAGATGATGCCTACAGGAGTGGGGAAAGGATTTTGTACAACCAGGCCAGGAACACACGAACAAGAGAGTCCAGAGTGGTAGAAGCTACTCTGAAAAGCTGGAAATCCAGTTTTCTGCAAACGACCCTGCTTTAGTGTGGAAAGGCCTGAAAACCATCACTTGCTACAAGATTCTGTAGGGAATCAGCATGGTTGAAGACCTGAATGAGTTCTGTTGTAGATTCAAACGTCCCAGTCTCATACCACACACCTATCCTGACGTGGGACAATCACATTGACTCCACTGTTAAAAAGGCGCATCAGAGGTTGTATTTAATTTGCCAAGTTCAACCTGCCACAGGAGCTGCTCACACAGTTCTACTCAGCTGTCATTGAATCATCCTCTGCCCTTTAATAACTGTCTGGTTTGGATCAGCTATAAAATCAGACTACAAAGGACAGTTCGGACTACTGAAAGCATTATCGGAGCTTCCCTGCCCATTCTGCAAGAACTGTATACTGTATATCCAGAGTGAAAAAAGGGCTCAGAATATCACTATGGACCCCTGACACCCAAGCCACCTTTTCTTTAAACCTTTGCCGTCTGGTTGGCGCTACAGAGCACCGAACACCAGGACAGTGAGGCAAAAGAGCATTTTTTCCCCCCAGGCAATTTACCTCATGTACAGTTAAACTTTCTTCTCACTATGCAATAAATATATGTGCAATATTGTGTGCAATACTACTGTGTAATATACTGTGTAATACCACTAATATTTATTTGACTTATTTGATAAACCCCACATGCTACTCCATTTGTTGTTAACTTTTTTTTTTTCTCTGTCACCAAAACTAATTCCTTGTATGAGCAAACATTCTTAAAAATAATAAAGCTGTTTCTGATTCTGATATTTCACTGTTGCTATGATGTTCTTTTTACGAAACACTGTGTTAGTTTTTCATCAGTCCACAGAATATTTGCCCAAAAGTTTTGTTGATAATCAAGATAAATTTTTTTTGACAAATGTGAGATCAGCCTTAAAATTTGTGTTAAGCTTTATACCTGGGGGAAAGAGTTGCTTGATTTGTCTGTTATGCATTCATACACTTATCAGTTGGCTTGCCGATGGGGAAGTAAAGGCCATACTGTTGTACAAATGTTTTTCTCAAGTTTATTCACAGAAAAAGAGGTGTGTGAGAAGTTCAGTCATTTGTGAGAGACTCAGAGTAGAGCCACTGCTCCTTTGCATAGGTGGTTCATGCATCTACTATAGTAAGGATGTCACCAGGATGCCTCCCTAAGGAGGTGTTTTTGGTATATCCAGCTGGAAGGAGGCCATGGGGCAGACCAAAGACTAGGAAGAGAGATTATATCACTACACTTGCCCTGGAATGCCTCAGGGAAGTTTGGGGTTCCCTGCTGAAACTGCTACCCCCGCGATCTGATTTTGGATAATCGGAAGATGGATGGATATATACATTTAAATTTACGGCATTTAGCAGGCGCCCTTCTCCAAACTGACTTACATTTTTGTCCCATCATACTGTATATCAGAGCAGTTGAGGGTTAAGGGCCTTGCTCAAGGGCCTGACAGTGACAACTTGTTGGTTGTGGGGTTTGAACCTGAGACTTTCTGAACTGATGTCCAATACCTTAACCACTGAGCTACTCCTGCCACAATATATACAGTATATATGGTTGTGGGGGCTGGAAAGAGAAGCCTGGGAAATGTAACAGCACCTAAGAGAAATGTAGGAAGACCCTAACTAAAAAAAAATAATACCTAACAATTAGAGAAGACTAAAAGAGAAAAACCTCAACAGTGAGTGAAAATGTGAGTGAGTAACAAGCTGCCACTCATGCAGGGCCATCTTGATTGACATTTGAAACTCAGTGTCTCATCAATTTTATCTCTTAAGCAATCGTTGTTTGTGCAGAAAACAGTCAGCACTTATGGCTAACACATTCTCTGTTGCATAAAATGCAGCTCATTGCAAACCCAAACTTTTACAGTACTGCTGTGCAGGTGTCAAGCCAAGTTGTGTCATGAGAGCTTTTATTGTCTTTTCTCTATTCAAGACTACATGCAGATACAATTGCTACACAGGATGTGAATGATTAATGGTAATAAGTTTTCCTGAAAATTTAGGAGCCTGTGCACATTTGGTTTAGACTCACCAGAATGTTCTTTCATTTTATTTGGCTTTCTACTTGTACAGTACTGTATGTCTCAGCTATGAGTCCAGCCTTGCAGTCTGATTGATACGCTATAGATTCCTTGTGAGAGTATATGTCGTGATATTTCTGACAAGCAGGAAATGAGGAAATGATACTTTGTGCTAAATGAGAATTGTGTGAATTTAATAAATGGGAAAAGAAATCTTAATATGATGGGCACTATTTTTGGTTCACACATCAGTCTTACAGCAATAGCATTAACAATCTAGTATATTTGTCTTCAGTTTAACACTAGAAAACACTCTAAAATGGATGACAACATTTAAAAAAGAAAGATCTGGGCATTCGAGGAAACGCATCAATTTTAATTTCATTTCATTTCAAATTACCAGTTGGTGAATCAAGCCATTCAGGCTAATTGTTTTTAGGTTAATATTGCCTGATTTAATTTATTCATTTATTTATTGTCCGTGATCATGGTAATTACTTTATCCTGGTCTGGCTTAGATCTGAATCTTATCTCATAAACACTTCTGTGGGAATACACTCAGAATGGGACAGTAGAGGGAAACCAATACTGTAGTTAACCCATAGAAAACTGGCATGGACACAAGGAGCTAAATACATGAAAAGAGGCAGAATTTATCGTTCGAAGACAGTTCAGAGACATTCCTGAAAATCAGACGTCTATCAGGGACATGGGAACAGAGGAGCATTGTGGGGGCGTGAACTTCTTTTGAAGAATGTTTTATTCATCCACATGAGAGAGACAGAGAATGCAATGTACTTGAGGACATTGCATCATATAAAATGAATATGATCGTGTGTGTGTGTGTGTGTGTGTGTGTGTGTGTGTGTGTGTGTGTGTGTTCACATGCGTGCATTTTTGACCTTAGCAACACTCTGTGAGAGTGTGAAGAGGGAAGTTGAATCTGTTCATCATTCAGCACATAGTAAATTGAGGAAACAGAAAGAGGTGCATACAATAGAGCAGTTAAATCTATCAACATGCTTTCCTGAGCTGGAGTGTGTGCGTGTGTGTCAGAGTGTTTATGTTTGAGAGAGAGAGAAAAAAACAGAGTGCAAGATCCCATTATTGTCCATCAGATGTTCCAAAAGCCATCTCTTTATACCACAGCCTTGTTAAAATTTTTCTATCAGATGCTGCAGGTTTTATCTCTAACACAATAAGCTGCATATGAGGAAGAATTAACCTGATGCAGGCAAAGGCCTTAAGACAAAAGAGGAAGTTACTTGTTTTGGATTTGTACAAGACGTTAAACAGAAGCATTTAATGGCATAACGTGAATCACTGCGGCACAAATTATTGACCCATAACTTAACTATAATACTGTAGTGTTATGAGTTATAATTATTTTTTTCTTGCTGTGAGGTAATACTCTAACAGCTTTGTGCTATTTTTCCTTCAAATACCGAACAGGATAAAGAGAAAGTTGTGTCCTTATCGTTCCAATCAGGAAGAACATACACTTCCGTGATTTAAATCTTTTCATTATTATTATTATTATTTTTATTGGATATTGTGTGTTTTTAGCCTATCTACTTTACGTTTCTTTTCTAAAGGTATTTTTTTTTTACAAACAAAATAATAAATAATCCCCCTCGTTCACATTCATTAGACATGTGAGTATACAGTATTTGACATTATCTCCTGTTAAATGAGGTGAAATGTGTGTAAGAAATATCAGCTTAAATATAGGGGTGTTGCTCTACTTTCTATATAGTCTGAGCTAGAATGAAATCAAGCCCAGAATTTGTACTCATTTCTTTATACCATTCGTCATTTTGCTATTTGTTATATTAATTAACGGTACAGTTTGTCCTCCATTCCACAAATGTTTGATGGTTAGTTATCTTTAAAAGACAAGAAGAGTTAGCCCTGATAGGACATTGATACTAACCCATCCTGATTAATTTACTCCAAGTGTTCAGTTGTACACGAGTTCTTGTACCTTAGTTTGCTGTGGTTTATTATATTTCCTCCTAATCAGCTTATTGCATTAGTTAAAGATTTGGTAGAAATAGAAAGACTCTGGCCTCTACAGAGTTTTGTGAAACGTTTTTTTGTGTGGGTTTTTTTTTTCTTTTTTTTTTTTTAGTTTTCGTAATGATAAGAATATTTAACAGTTTTCACCTTGTGTCCAGAAGGAAGACTGATATTTTACTCCACAGTGGTTCCTTATGGTTACTGCGCTTCAGGATGGAGTTAGATTTACTGTAGGTATCAGTGGGAGGATGTTAAGACACACAGTACAGTATGTTAAGGTCTGGGTGTGTTTCTTTTAATGCATTTGTAAAACATATTTTTCAATGTAACCTTGAAAAAAAAAGTTGACTTACTTCCTCTTATTTGGCAAAGTGTGTTTAAGATAAATCCTTACTGTGACCTGCGGTTTAAAATATAACATAAAAATTCAAACCAATTTTCCACACACTCAGAACTGCAGTTGGTCTTTATATTTGTTTAGTAGTTGCAGGGATGAACATGGTAACATTCATCATGTAGTGTGGATTTGAGGTTTCAGTTTTCAGGAGGAAGTGGTTATGGTGTCATTTCGGGTTAAATTTAAACCCTATATAAGGACGGGAACTGAAGCCGAAGCAAAGAAGAGAATCAGTATCACATGAAGTAGCAAACTCAAGCATAACTGCCAGGATTTAGTCTTCTTGAAACAAAGACACTGGAAGGACTAATGATTATTTCAGGGGGTTTTTCAGTAAACATTTCCTAGCATATACTCAGTCCCACAGCTGGAGTGAGAATTCCAGTATACTTTTCTTATTTTCTTATCACATCATATGACCACATCCCAATTTATGAATTTAAAAATGAGAAAACAACACAGCAAATTTTGAGTTTGGAATAAACTCAATGAATTCAATTATATACAACATGTACAGTATATTGCAGTATACATGTGTGACCATTGTATATACTCTAGAGCAGAGTTAAAGTAACTCTCTTTTCTTTGAGTTGAGTTTTCAATCATTTTCAGGAGTTAAATCTGAACTCCCATGGAGTTAAATTTCTAATACTCTATTCTAAAATGAACACAAAGAAACCAGTACCTTCTTATGAATGTTTTCCCTTTTACAACTGAGTGCAGCAATACAGACCAGACCAACTCTTTCACACGTTTAATTTCGGAACATTGAACTCCGGAAATTTGCTGTGAGATGTATACTGGATTAGATTAAACCTTGTTTATAGCCAGTCGAAAGTTTGTTGATCTAAGTTTTATTACTTGGTGTTGAACTACTCCGACGGAAATGAACATTAAGTTTTAAATGATATAAGATAACAGAGTAAGAGGATTTAAGCTTATCTAAGTTTATGCTAAAATAAAAGACAGGGTTAAAAATGGTTTTAAAGGTTTTGCACTTATGACTCTTTTACCCCACAGGATGCTGAAATTTCCACAGAGTGCAGATAAGCATCAATGTTCTGATGAACTCACATCAGCACCAGTGACTTTACTGATTACATTTGATTAACAACCGTGATGATATAAATCCTTATGTCAATATAACAACAAATCAATAGTGATATATTAATAATGTTATTAATTATAAGTGATATATTAATAATATATTATTAAATATACTGTAAACAGCAAATTCCTCAAATAACTCATATAAACTGTTAAATCAACACTGGGGATATTAATGTCTATGTAATTTGTTACAGATCAGCATTACACACTGGATTTCTGTGCAGACATATAGAATTATTTTTAATTATCCCTAAACAAAAGTTG
This sequence comes from Clarias laeviceps, assembly GCA_030014305.1. Lineage (NCBI taxonomy): Eukaryota > Metazoa > Chordata > Actinopteri > Siluriformes > Clariidae > Clarias > Clarias laeviceps. The sequence continues at coordinate 31,635,833 of JAQMYJ010000023.1, read as the reverse complement.
CCACTAGTTTCCATTTACTATGATGATGAGGAAGAGAAGGAGGAGGAAGAGAAGGAGGAGGAGGAGGGCTACAGGCTTAAAATTTAAACCACAACAGAACATAACATTCTGTCTAACATGCTAAACATCCATATCTGTATGATCATTTATAAAGCAAAACAAATCTAATTTCATTAATTTTTTATTGCCTGGATGAAATTGTGAATGTGTCAGGCGTGTCAACAAAAAACAGCTGTGTAAAATCTATACTAGCTACATAAAGAAAAATAAACTCTATAAATAAAAGAAAAAGTGATTTTGGAAATCCTGTGCCATCAGGGAATAAAAACTCCATAGATGTGATACCCTGGTCATTCAGTACATTTAAGTCATCAGCTGATTTCATTTTATTTTCACATAACTTTGCTGAGCCTAGACCTGATCATCTGAAGCATCACAGATCATAAGACTGCCTCCAGAGGCTTGTACAGTGGCCACCATGCATGATGGGTGCATCGCCTCGTGCGCTTCCTTCCCTTTTTACCCTGATGCGCCCATCACTCTGGAAGAAACAAACAAGTGGTTTTCTTATGGACACACAGATGTTTAGTCCCGTGAGTTCAATCCCATGAGTTCTCATCACATTGTGTTTGTATGAAAACGCTCTTTAATACTTTCACTATTAAAAACTTCACCAAGTGTTAAAATGATCTTAATTCATGATTCAGTTCAGTTCTCTTTAGTTGTTTTCTTTGCTTGATGCTGCCCAAAAATTTTACACTTCTGAAATTGTGACTTTTATTCACCAGGCAGTTGAGATACACACACAAGTATATATAGTATACATATGGCAAATGGCATTGTGTCCTTCAGCACAAACAGATCTCAAAAACAAAATCCTATTTTCAGCAGCAGTGAATAGCATTACTCATCTTGCACCATTTGTCCTTGGTGAGACCTCGGGTCTTTTACGGGTCACCCCATTGTTAAAGCATACAACAAAAAACCTTTTCGTACTCAACGTCAGCAAAGCAGCCAAAAACCAATCATTAAGACAGTATATCGTGCTACACTATGTCACCGTGTCCCTCATGGGCTTTATATTACTATTGTTGGAAAGTCTGGGACTTTTTGCTCATTCTTCTGGCTGAATAAAATTGTATGACCAGACTTAACTTATAACAGCATAGTGGGCTAAAAAAAAAGTCTCCCTGATCTCTTTCAAAGAAACATATGTATACTTCTCTTTATACTGACACAGCTGTGAACAAAGTACAGTGAGAACAGAGAGCTCATGTTCACACTTCACATCATAGTCAAAGTGGAAGCCTTAAAATTAGAAGTCGCACTTTGTGAAGGAACATTTTGTCTCTTTGTTGAAGCGAGAAAGTGAGAGGTTGCAAAAAGTACTTCCTCTACTACAAGCCTGGGCTTCAGCAGGATGTGACAGTTTCTGGTGTTGTAATTAAATGCTGTAACTGAATATGTTTATGAAAAGTATAACCAAATGCACAGATCATTTCAAAGTCCGATCTTTTCTACTAATGTGTATGGGAACGTTAGGGGGTGCTTTCTGTCATGCTTCTGGGTGAAGGGCACATTTTTCAAGTCTGGTCATCTATGCATGATGCAGCATAGTAGAAATGAAAAACGTGATTTCATAAATTGCATAATCCTTTTGATTTTCCATGTGTGTTTGTCCCATCATTCCTGGAGTCCTAAGCACACTTTTTTGAGGTGGATGTAATTGATTATAGAATAGAAAATGACTGACTAACAAATACAGAATGTGAGAGATTTATTTAAGAACATATTTTAGATCTAGCTTTAACTTGCTTTATCAAGTTTGAAAAGGATGCAGAAAGAATTTGAATTGCTGCTCTGGATGACAAATTGTGGTCAAATTGTTTAAAGCAAATTACACATAAGAAAAGCAATTTATTAATCTATTTAGCTACGTAATAAGGACGCTGGAAAAGACCACCTGTCCATCCTGTACCTCGCAAGCTACAGTACCTAGATCTTCGGACAACCATTAGTAAATGTTTATAATGGGTATATTTAATGATATAAGGTCTAGTGAGGTTATCAAAAGTGATTCTCATTACCTACCTACTGTACCTGGATATGGTTTTAACTAGCTAGTTCTTACAGCTAGCTAACAAGTGCATAATAACCAGCAGCAATTAGCATGTGACTTGTCAAACACTTATCAAAGCTAAACAGGGAAACTTTATTATACTACAAAATAACACCTTTCTAGCCTAACAACACCTTCAGAGGAAGACGGAGCGCATACGGTTCTCAGTGGTTTCTCAGTGTCAAGCAGCAAACAGCAGCATTACAACTTTTAATGCAACTAACATGGGGCAGTCTAGAACAAAACATGTTGCAAAAATGAAGACAAATGAGACTCTGGAGTTTTGTTTGGACTTTATAAAGTCAATTTGAGACTCAATCGAGAGAGTAGACTTTATTAGACTACTATTATTTCAATAAATTTGATTTTGTAAATTCAGTAAATACCTCCTCACGATCTGCTAGCTGTCTGTTGCGGATCCTCCAAGGGGTCCTGTGGTAAAAATGTATATACTGTAATTACTTTATAGTCGGTTTACCAAACAAATAGGTAAACCAAATGCAAAGATTCAGTTTATCAACGTAACGTGACTTGACTTGACTTGTGTCCACTCAGTAATCATGCATTCTATGCACATAGTCATATTTATGCGCAGTTTGTCCATCCATGCGCATAGACTCCACAAATTGCCATAAATTTATTTCTGTACCACACAAGCCCTGGGGTATTTCGTGTATGGGTCTTACAATCATTTTGGATTGAAGATGAAGACTTAAGAAGACTTCATAAGTCTTCGTCTTCAAAGTCTGTGGGCTAAAAAATATTCTGGTGTTTTGTGATGGGTGTTATATTAATATTTTATAAACATTTCCGTACTTATTGTCTATACTGTACTTACACTTTCTTATACATATGCTTATCCTGTACAGGCTCGTGGGAGACCTGGAGCCTATCCAAGGGGACTCTGGGCATGGGGCACAAAGTGGGGTACACCCTGGTTGGGGTGTCAGTCCATTGCAGTAATATTGTATATATTATATACTGTATAATGTATTACTTTAATAATATTAATATTGGTCAGTTTGGTACAGTATTTGTTTAGCCTTTTAACATCAACTATCTTTCTCCAGGATGACTGACTCCTTCTTTAACAACCCCGATGGTAAACTCTATAAAGTTCCCTTCAACAGATTACAAATTTTCTTCTGAAAAATGTATAAAGCCATCAAAGACTATGAAAAGGATTTCTAAGCTGCTGCTACAACAATGACATCATAGAAGGTATAGAAATAGTAAGTATTTTAAAATAACAAATTAGAGAACTTTGAATATTTCTTTATCTGTTTAGTCTTCTTTGTCTTTCGGCTGTTCCCTTTCAGGGGTCGCCACAGCGAATCATCTGCCTCCATCTAACCCTGTCCTCTG
>JAQMYJ010000023.1:31596711-31609057 GCA_030014305.1 Clarias laeviceps | reverse complement strand
TCTCCACATCATTGCATTCAGTTTTTATTCACAATTTGTTTAGTGTCCCAACTTTTTTGGAATCCGGTTTGTAGAAGTGGGGAAAAAAGAACCACCCATTAACATGCACGTCATAGAGAGACCCGGAGACTGACAGAATACATTAGCGTTTTCTGGTTAAACAAATGGGTTCCAGGAGACACAAGTTGTTTGTATATTCATCTGGATACAGAATATAGGAAGTGTTACCATAGAATCAGGAAGCACAATGACGTAGTTGTTTTATGGGCATAGAGGCATGGGAGCATTCACATGATATTACAAAACCTTACAGTATGTGTGTGCGTATGTGTGTGTCCTGCAATGGTGATGTGTGTTACCCTGCTCCAGGCCACCCACGGCCCTGTATAGGATAATAAATGAATGATGTAAACTTCTGAGCTTATATAATTTAGATTGTTGTTGTTAACATCTCAATATAAGGTAATACATTTTTCGATATAAATGAAGAAACATCTGATGTCAAACTACTTAAAAAGTCTTTTCTTTTTAACTGTAAGCATGAAAGAAATCATGCTGTCATGTTACAGATGTAAAGATAGAAATATAATATACAGACAATATACAGTATACATATCATTTATTGCTCTAACCTGGTGCTCAGTACACCTGATAGTCATGTTGGCATGAACAGAAAAGTTTAAATTTTTTTATGTTTTTCTTTAAATTCCATTACACTGAAAAGACCCAAGCATGTTATTCAATTTTATGCCACTTAGTGTTTACAACTTAGTACACATTGTGCTGTTTGGAGCTCAGCCTAGATGCTGTGTAATTTAATTTATGAGATCAATCCATGCGGTGCATCACAAACTACATTACAAAGTGTTCCTTCATAATTAGATTCCCCAAGTAATTGAATTCCTCTAAACATAATCTCTCCAGTAAGTTAAATATTTTTCTGAGTGTTTCCCCTCCTTTCTGTTCGAAACTCCAGGTGGGATGTTCAGTGGTGGCGGGTCTGCTGCACTTCTTCTTCCTCGCGGTGTTCTGCTGGATGTGTCTGGAAGGCGTGCAGCTTTTCCGCATGGTGGTGCTGGTCTTCAACACCACTCTGAAACGTGTATATCTAATGGCCGCGGGTTATGGAATCCCCGCTCTGATTGTTATCATATCAGCCGGCATCAATTATGAAGGATACGGAACTCCGCGCTAGTGAGTTTACAATACATGTTCTTTTCCTGGTTTTGACCAATCTCTATGTACCACATCTGTATTGTGTGTGTGTGTGTGTGTGTGTGTGTGTGTGTGTGTGTGTGTGTGTGTGTGTGTGTGTGTGTATGTATAAGTACCACAGACAAGAAGCATAAATTTGTCAGACATCTCTTATTTCAGCCATCTCTTCCTAACCAAATTAGCTCCAATGGGTTATCTGCCCTTTTCCGCATACTTCAGCTCACAGATGCTCTTAACAAGGAATAGAGTGTGTGCCCTTTCCACCCAAATAGCAGAGCTAATTTATATGTTGTAAAGGGACGACACTCTTCTGTCACAGAGAATTGGACAAATAATCAAAAGGTTCCAGGTGGAACCTTAGGATAATCAATTTGCTGACATTAGGCCCTTAAGAAAGGTCCTTATACCTCAACTGCTCAGATGTATAACGAGATAAAATGCAATTTGCTCTGGATAAGGTCGTCCGCCAAAGGCTGTGAATGTAAATGTTCTGTTGAACTATACGGGAGCACATATTTATTTATTTCTAACAGGAAACACTTAAAACCTTGGTAATGTTTACTATAAACGCAAATTTATAATAAAGATAAAGAAACTTTGTCATTGTAGTAATACAATTAAATTTATTTAAAGCATATGGTATTGAGTATACAGTTTAAAGTATTTACAATATACCCCCTACCATTATAATCAAATAAATATGTTCGGATGAGCTAGACCTTTTGGAAAGTCTTAGCACAACTGTTTTTACTTTTATGTTTTATTCCGCTTCCTTATGTGGTTTTGTGGTACTTCTGGTGAAATAATGGAAACTGTTCCACTTTTATTATTACTCTGAGACTCTGTGGTCACCATGGCAACATGTAACCACCATGTCCTGTGTAAAAGCAGTCCCATCTCGTCTACGTGTTATATAGCATGTAATACTGTATATGCATGTAAATAGTTATAGGCTGCCCTAGCAACTGTCCTTAGATTACCAATATTAATGTGTGAACAGGTTTTTTCTCTTGATTTTTACAGGGGAATTCTTGTCTGTGGGAATCACACTTACATACAGAAGCAATAATATAGTAAACATTATTTTGAGGATGTCTTTAATTGAAAGTCACTGACAAACTATTGCGTTTTTGTGTTGCATCGTTGCACAGCTGCTGGCTCAATCTGGAAAAGGGGTTCATCTGGAGCTTCTTCGGCCCTGTTTGTGTCATAATTGTTGTAAGTACTAAAAAACATGTTAGTTGATCCTGGTGTGAAATGTATTTTTATAAAAAAATATATATATATTTTATTAGTTTTTGTTACCTCAGTAAAATCTCGTTATTGTTGTGTCTGTCCTTGCCAGGTCAATGCGGTCTTCTTTTTGATAACTGTGTCGAAGCTGGCGGAGAAATTCAACTCCCTCAACCCTGACCTAAGCAGCCTGAAAAAAATCAAGTAAGGATTTTCCACATTAACCTAGATTGCTTAAATATAGTAACATTTAGCAAAAAAAAAATCCTAAGAAATAAACATTCATGTGTAAGCATGTATTTAACTGAATAGTCAGCAATTTGTAATTTATTTTTAAAGTGTGACCTCCCTTTTAACAAGATTTGTGCCTAAACTGTGTACTACTCTTGCTCTTTGTCTCCCCCTACAGGACATTCACCATCACTGCCGTTGCTCAGCTGTGTGTTCTCGGCACCATGTGGATCTTTGGGTGTTTTCAGTTTGATAAAGGGACACTGGTCATGTCCTACATCTTCACAGTCCTTAACAGCCTGCAGGGGGTGCTAGTGTTCATCATGCACTGTCTGCTCTCCAAACAGGTCTGTTTACTTCAGTTAACGTCACTGAAATCGAGACGTTAGAACTGGAGATGCTATTAAAATACAAACGCTATAAAAAAATAAAAAAATAGTTTATTTAAATGTAAATGGTTCAAATAACGTGATTCACGTCTGAATGCGCCATATTTTAGAAATATTCAATACAACTTTTTGGGAATTCCAGGTGTTTAACTTGTATTCATTACATCCAGCTGCCTCACAAGTCCTTGTCTTTTTCTGTGATTAGGTGAGAGATGAGTACATCCGATTCCTGACCTGTGTGACTACACTGCAGAAGATGTCGTACTCTGAATTCAGCACAAACCAGTCCAGCAAATCTCAGGTACACTCCGTTTTAAAGTCAGCCTTATGTAGACTTGTACTAAATTTGTCGTGGAGGCTCATGGGGAGGTAGAAATAAAGAACATTTTATTGTAGACCTAGAAAAAATGCCAATTAATCCCATTTGAATCATTTTTGTAATACATTAAAAGAATAAATATTACACTTTTGTAACTTTTAGGACAAAGCAGTTCATTAAATTTTTTGATGAAATGCCAAACATTAGTATTTTCCTCAAAGCCAAAACTGATATACTGACTGTTATGAAATATTTAAAGGTAGTCTCTCAGCGCTTAAATTATTTTTAACTAGTTATCGATTGTAAAGTTTGAGTGCAGTGCTGAGTTTGGCAGCGTGTGTTCTGACAATGACAGTGTGTTCTGACAATGACAGTGTGTTCTGACAATGACAGCGCTGTGAAACTGCAGTTTTAGATAATAAGTAGGAAGAGGGCAATCTCTCAGCACAGAAAACACTGTTTTAGACGGTGCAGGTCAAGAAACCCATCAGCCAAGTGCTTTGACTGAGATGGCATGAATGAGAAAGTGTCTGTTCTAATCTAAGCAGTAAATTCTGTCTCTGACTTTCTGGTTCCACAGCTGTCCAAAAGTGTTAATGACAGAAGAGAGTCGCGGATCTGAAGGACATATACTTCAGTAGTGCAAGCATGACCTTGTCTGCATCCTTGCTGTTTTTTTGTTTGTTTGTTTGTTTGTTTGTTTGTTTGTTTGTTTGTTTGTTTTTGTGATGATGTTCACATTCAGCATAAGCTCATCTGGTGAATTAGCTGCTTTCTGATTCTGTTGTTGTTCTTGTTGTTCTTGATGATATTGTTTTGTGACAGTCAAGACCTTGTACATAAAAATCCAAGTTAAGTCTCAGGTTAATGGATCTCAAGTCTAATTAATCCCAGGCTCAATTACAAGTGAAAATCCAAAAACAATAAGTGAAAGTCCTGCTCTGGTTCAAGCTTCATTACCAAAGTGCGGAAAAAACCTGAACACTTATCGCTAATTTATCTTAGTCTGCAAGTTCTTGAAAAAAATTTTAAACAACACTTTACACACATTTATCAAACACATTATTACCTGAGCAGCTGTACTTTCGTAGGAAAAACATCTAAAAACAATTCAAAGCAATGATGTCTTTATATCTTTCTAGAATTTGTGTTCCTTAATTATTTTGTTTTCTCATCAGTGCCACAAGTGGGCCTCAAGAGACACATCCTTGCCAGAAGTGGCCCACATCCAGTTGCTATCTGGGTTACCACTTATAATTAATATTTATATTTAAGTCCAAATTTTTTATTTGTCAATTTATTAATTAAAGAATTACACATAATATTTTTCCTCTATTTATCCATGGCAATAAGTTTAGTTAGTATAGCAGTTCAAAATATAAGCAGTCTTGCCTTTTTTTTCCTTTAAGTTAATAAGACAAAATATATATACAGAACATTTACCAAGAAGTAATAATAACCTGTCACTGACACTGGAGACTCATTCCAAAAAAAGGTTAAATAAACATCTCATACTCTTAAAATATCCCCATATCAACAAATCTATATTTAAAAGTAAGTTATATATGGATCAACCACAAAACCTGTATATTGTTTCTATAGCAATTAGGGGCAGCCCTAGAGATCCTGTTCCCCTTGAATGCCAAATCTATTGAGCCCCCAACATTGAGAAACCTTTTTTTAATTGCCATAACATTTTTAAGGGCACACTGACACTGGAATCGCTCATACATGGTAAAATTCTCAGTGTTGTTTGAACACTTATTAAAGACTGTAGGGTGTTTAGTTAACACTGGGAATTTGCTGTGTAACCATAACCCTGATATTACCACCCCCCCCACCCCCACCCCCCCCGACAGGAACTCCTGACTGCAACAGTAATGTAATAGGGTGCTTTGTATCGTCTGACCGATAAGAATAGAGAATTCGATGAAACTGCACTGTGATACAGTATAAAGGTGAAATATTTCCATACAGACCATGACAAGTTATAATAAATCACTGTCAGCAACAAAGTGCGCAATCACAGATACGTGCCTGAGTGTGTGTGCTGCAGAAAGGACTGGGATGAAATATAATTAAAACAAAAGAAATTTCTTTATACCTGGAAGTATTTTTATATGATGTGCACAATTGGAATTTTTTTTAAATAGATTTATTGTAATATTTAATTTTGATCTTTAATTATTGAAAGATACTTTTTTATTGCAATATTGTTAAAATCATGCTAATAGTTGTATTTCTGAGCTATGAAACAAATCTGTGTCTTTTTTTTAAAGGAATTATTTTATATTGTCATTACGATACATGTTTAGACAGAATATTTTAATGTTAATGACAATATGATGTTATGGTGCTGTAAGATATGCTGGGGTTTATGGCTCAATTTACTGTGTGAGGATTGAAATGTCTGCTGACTGGAGATCATGATGTAATATGTATATATACAAGATATGTTTATAGCTGAATTCTGTCAGGTACATTCTGGGGCATTCTGCCTGAAAAATAAAAATAAAAAATGCACTTTTTTAAATAAATGCACAAATGTTAACATACTGACTACAAATCCAGACTCATAATGTTTTTACCCTATTCATATGAAAGGATGGATGTTAGATAACCCATGCTTCCTCTGAGATATGGAACACCATTGCATCTTTTATGAACAGTTAAACATTTCTCAAAACTTTTTGTCAAGTTCCCTTTTTTTATATATTTTTACTAGGAATTAAGGCTTTAAAGATTTATACAGTACTCCAATATGGTTTAAAAAGGTTAACTTATTTATTTAAGGTTTCATTGTGTTTGCAGTTAAAAGTCTCTCCTATACATTTATATCATATTTCTTTGGAGACCCTAAAATAAATCCTTCTATATACTGTATAGTTTAAACTACACTTTAAAACACAAACCTACATTTATCCTCTCTGTTTCTAACCAATATTGCTCTTATTACAGTAATGGCTATTTTGATTTGATGTTTACAATGGCACTGACACTAATTTACTAAAATCTGTGCTAGCGCATGAGACCAACACATCAGCATATATAGCATGCACGTATCTACAGCATATCAATCATGAGAACGTTATAAACGTGCATTATTATATAATCACTTTATAAAAGTTAAAACTTTAAAACTCATTATAAAATAAGTACACCCTATAATCCAGTAACATTTCAACAATCCAGTAGATCCTTCTTCCTTTAGCAACAATAGCTTGAAGTAAACACTTTCTGTGGGTTCTCAGGTCAATTTGGAGAAATTTCCCATTTGGCTACTCCACTTTATACAATTGCTTCTGTTCACTGATGTGTGAAATTCTTTGTTTATGCACAGCTCTCTTTAGACCCGACCACAGTGTCTCAACAGAGTTGCGGTCTGGACTTGAGGTCTGGTTGAGGAAGCACATTTTTTCTACTTTGTCAATTCGGATGTCAATTTGCTGCTGTTATAGGGATGCATGATCCAATTTAAGCCCAGCTTGATCTGCTGGACAGATGACCTCACATATTCACAAGAATATTCTAGTATAAAGTGAAGTTTCCCAGGTTTCAAATCATCACCATGCTTGACAGACCTGATAAGTTTGTATATTAGCTAGTGCTGTCAATATTGCATCAATATTAATGAGTTAACTCATGTAATTAATCTAGAAACCTTAGATTAATTACATGAGTTAATTAATCATATGACGCAAATTAATCATATGACCAAGTTTGACCCTAGTGGCTTCCTATAAACGCAGCACAGAACACAGTTACCCAGCTGTGTGTGATAATGGCACATTTAAGGTAGATGATAAGATGACTGAGGAAACATCACCAGTTGTGCTGAAAAACAAATTTTATTATAAAAAGTTTCCAGATGGTAGTTTGGAAAAAAAACTAGTTTTTGTGCTCGAAAGTTGTGTGCTCGAGCTACCTTCAATGTTAACTATTTTTACAAGAATGCATTAAATGTTAGACACCGGAAAAGGCTATGAAAGTGAGGCAGTTTGGCAGAAGCTACTTTTATTGCACTTACTGGAGACCACAGGAGCATCAGCAAGTGACCATATTTACCTCGGTGTGACACCACATCACACCCACGTCAAGTCAGAACTGCACTCATGCACTCTGAGCGTGTCAAAAACATAAGAAAGACATTTAGCCAAAGTATGTACTAGCCAATTGCGCAAGTTGAAAAGGAGATAACACACATGGAGTTTACCATTCGAGGGATTTTAATTTAACATTTGATAAATGTTTGAGACATTATAAAACTACATAATTTGTTTCCTTTTACCAGTTTCCCATGCATTTCTTTTCAAACATTGCACATTTTAATACAAGTAAATCTAAGTATTTTTAAATTGTGATTAATCGTGTCTCATTTAAGGAATCGGCACATACTTTTTCATGGTTTTTTTTAGTTAGTCATGCCCTATATTGTTTTAGGGAGAATATTTTTTTCCTAGCCACACTTTCATAAAAGCCATACTTTTTCATTTTTTTTGTGTGTGTTTCTATGAACAGGAGATGTGAAGGTCACATGGTGTGGCGTTGGGTTTGTCTTTACGTCTATGGGTGTTACCATTATTTTATGGCTTAAGATAATTTAACTGATAAATTACATAAGGATTCACCCACTGTACCACTGTCATGAAATCTGGCTACAGTAAATCTAGCTATGGGGACTAAAACTGTTTCTTGTACATGGCTGTAAACATGTTTATTTCTGTTGTAAAGTTGGACATTTTAACATGGCATTCTATGGGGATTGACTGACTTTCGGAGCCAGTCCCAAGCGGACACTTAAGGAATTGTTTCGCACTTCCATGTTGTCACCTATGCCACAGGTTATCCTATGGTTATTCAATGGGCCCGATTAAAACACCGAGACATCAAATGAGTTACTTGTATAAAGGCAGCACTTAACTGGTTTAGTAACAGGTTTGACCTTTTGAGGATATGACTTCCTGACTTAAACACAACTGCTAAATCCAGACAACTGATAATACTGCAAATATCTGATTCCTCATAACTTGTCAAATAGCGTCTTTATCTCAAACAGCAAAAGCAATCCAATGTGGACACTGTTGAGAATATTTATGTGAAGACAGCTTGTTAGGTTCTCTCTCTCTCTCTCTCTCTCTCTCTCTCTGACCATTGTCTCTGACCAAATGCAAGCTGTGTTGTGAAATATGGAACACTGTTACAAACTGATAGCTTGCTGCAAACTATGTCCCTTAAAATAACAAAAGTGTCAGATTTTACTGATTTGATTTTATAAAATACACTGGGAAAAAATCCATAATAACGATAGATGTTTACTTGTTTATCTTAATGACAACACCAGACTATTTCGCCTCTGGCATCATTCAAGTGCTGCATGCAAAAAATCTGAATAATCTGACTTTTAGTTCCCAGGAATGCAACCTGTGAATTCACAGAGGATTCGATAGCAGATGATCCGAGTCAGGTGTGATAGAGCTGGCAAAACATCTCAGTTCACAGTGCAGTGAAGTGTGACAAAAAAATTGGTATGGAACAGCACTTATCTGTAGGCACTCAGTGAATCATCTGCAGTCGTAGCAGAATTAATAACAATAATGTTCTCTTGGCATTAAAAGTGCACAAACTTGAAACCAGGGTGACACAAAAATTTTCAACCTTCTGGCCTCCGGTTCTGTGGAATTTGATCATATCTTATAGTCTGACATCCATCTTGGACATCCATCTTATCATTTTTACCAGCCTGTAAACCAGCCGGGCACTGAAATCACGGTCACATGGATGCTCGGGTGCAGTGAGCACTTTTATTCACACAGACATAAGCACTTTCACACACTCACACACTTGCATTTATTGTCTTTGTGTGCTTGGTGAAGGGGGTGAGGGCAGGGTGCAGAATACAGGGTGCAGCCATTCATTGCCTTCACAAGATTAAAAAAGTCAGCAAGAAAAATATAATTTTGTTTTATCTTCTGGTATTTGGTGATTTCAAGACTGTCCAAGGAATACCGTGCAGGAGGTTGGAATACAGCCAGAACAGGATGCCTAATCAGACCACTACACGCACATTCATTCACCACTCATAGCAGTTTCACACAGACAATCCATCCATCATTCTGTTTTTAGCAAGTTGGAGGAAACTAGAGAAACCAACCAGGATCAAAAGTGCCGACAATAACCTAACTACAGAATCAAACCTCGCATACTGAACCTGTAAGTGCTCAATCATTGTTCCTTTGCTCAATAAGACCTCCATTCATTTTTTACGAGTTGGCTAAGTCCCATTAAAAGCTTTAAACTGGGATGTAAAACAGCAAGGTCAGACTGAGACTGATAAAAGTAGAGACTGGAGAATCAAGACATGACTGGGACTGCCAGCCTTTTTTATAAGGCAAATGTAATACCCATAGCTGGAGAGTCTAATTCAAATCCAAGTTTATTAATATCCAAGTCGAGTTCAGAGATCTTTAGCTCTGTTTTTTCTCTCTCTCTCTCTCTCTTTTCTTTAAATATCTCTCTTTTCTTTAAATAACTTGTATACTGAAATTTAATATTGTTGTATTACGTTGTTTTTGCCAGCATGGCAGCTTGCTATTGGAGCAGTAAAATCTGACTATCGGAGTTTGTAGGAATTTTGGAGTTTGGAGTTTGGAGTCATATTTTGTGGAAATGCTCTTTCTTTCACTATAAAACATAACACTGATTAACACTGTTGATTAATTATGGTGCAACTTCACCACCAATGAGCAATCACATTCATTTATGATTCTTTCATCCTTCCAAATGATAATAATGACTTGGACCGTTTTTTAACCCAATTCCAGACATTTTAATATTTTCTTTGTTTGATGCAGACCAGTAAATTGACTTTATTGAACGGCACTTTCTTTGTTGGCCAGGCAATGTAGAATTGTTCTTTTATTTTACACAGATTGGCCATCATGATTGAACAGCGAACGATAAGCGAAATAATCCGGCAGCGAGGAAGAATGCCGGGAGAAATTATTTGTGAATAAAGGGTCTGTGCTGAATGACTTTACCCAGGCTACCAATATCAACTGAGGTTTATTGCAATAGAAAGCACAGGAATCCAAGCTATTGAATCCGAGATCAGCAAAAGAGAGACAGAATACAGTAGGTTTGTAACTCAGATGAGATTCAAGTCACGGATCCTGTGAGGTTTTATCACTGCTGGTCAAATTTCATTCATTCCATGGCAGTCTGACTTAGAGCCAAAGAAATGGACGCGCATTGTTCCTCCTCTCGATTTCTTATCAGTACACTTGATTGCAATATATGTGTTGATAGGGATTTAGATGTTGACCACTTAGCATTCCAAATACTTTTATTGATATAAATTGGAATTGCATCATGATTAGCTTATCTTTGTTCTGCTTAAATTATTAAGAAGAGAATTGAAAAGCTTTGAAGTGTTAATGAATATATCTCTTGAGGAAGCCAACTGATTGCTCATTAATCAAACCACACTATTACACCAAGCTAATTGTTTCCATGTGCTGCATTTCCAAACTTCAATTAAAAAATATTTTCTAAGATGAAGCTGTCTAATAAAATAATTAGTGCAGAGATAAATGGCTTTGACATAGTATGTATAGTTCAGGGCTACGTCCTGCTAAAAATAATTAAGGTTTTATTTAAATGGAAAGGAGCAGCTTGAAAGTGTGGCTTGGTAAAGACAAGCAGACTGTGAGATGGAGTCGAGAAATGTAGGTAGAAAGAGGAGGGAGAGAAGAAGGGAGGGAGGGAAGGAGAGACAAAGAAGGAACGTGGACAGTGAACAGAAATGAAATGACAAAAAGAAGATGGGCATAGTGAGAGAGAGAGAGTGAGAGAGTGAGAGAGAGAGAGTGAGAGAGAGAGAGAGAGAGAGAGAGAGAGACTATAGCCTGGAGCATTACAGAGGGATGAGGCGCGGCTGCAAAACAGGGGGAAGCGAATTTGAGAACCTGACCCAAGCACCTAAGGTGAGTGAAGAACCTCGACTCTTGTAATGATTCTTTTCTGTTACGATATATTTGCAATTAAGAGGCTTAACATGCATTAAAAAACTACATATGATAACAAACTTCTAATAATTTTATCTTCTCATAATAACAGGACAACATAAATGGTTTATCATAATGCCTCGCTCTGAATGCATGTTTCTGTTTAACTGAACAAGGAGGACCTTTTCTACCCTCTGTATACAGAACATGTGTCTCGTCTCCAATCTGGTCACCATCATAATTTGTTGTCTAGATAGCCCCAGTGTAAATATATTCATTCTTTTTTCCAAGAGCAGTGAGGACTTGTCACTGCCTTTAAATCGGACGTTTACTGCATGTAACTAAACATCCTTTTAGTCCATCATACACCTCTGAGGGAGAAAAAAAATATCACAATTCCAATGTCCTGTGCCTGTTATTCTATGGAAAATTTGTTCAATCTTCCAAATTGTTGGCAAAAAAAAGTTTAAATAAAAAAAAAGTCTAAGTGGAAAGAAAAAACAAAAAAACAAAATGCACAACAAGGCATGTGGAGAAAGGGAAGGAGAGATATCCTCCACATATCACAGTGTGTCAAGTTTCAAAAGCTAAGCTGATTATTTTTTCACTCAGGTAAGAGTTTCATTTTCAGCCATTGTGCTGTAGGGTGTCATTTTGGACAAGGCTGGAAGAGAAAAAGTGGGATGTCGCTATTCTATCAGATACTTTAACAGAAAAAAAAGTGTGAAAGGCAAAAATAATTCACCATGACAAGATGCCTGTGTTGGTCTGATGGTGTAGAAGCACTTACTAAATTTCTGATGGCTAATATTTATGAATGCTCAGAAATGGCTGATTCTCTTACAGTTTTTCTCAGTTGCTTTGGAGCATTTCTCGAATGAGTCTTAATATTTGCATAACAGTTAGTGCATTCTCAAAACAA
Organism: Clarias laeviceps; assembly: GCA_030014305.1. Taxonomy (NCBI): domain Eukaryota; kingdom Metazoa; phylum Chordata; class Actinopteri; order Siluriformes; family Clariidae; genus Clarias; species Clarias laeviceps. The sequence continues at coordinate 31,596,745 of JAQMYJ010000023.1, read as the reverse complement.
TTAGTACAAACAGCACAACACATTGGATTTCTTG
>JAQMYJ010000023.1:31559708-31594853 GCA_030014305.1 Clarias laeviceps | reverse complement strand
AACTAGAATATAAAACATGTTTTCAGTTATTTCACCTTTTTTTGTTAAGTACATAACTCCACATGTGTTCATTCATACTGTAGTTTTGATGCCTTCAGTGAGAATCTACGTACCAATGTAAATGGTAATGAAAATAAAGAAAACACATTGAATGAGTGATGGTGTGTCCAAACTTTTGGCCTGTACTGTATGTAAATTCTGTTCATACAAAAGAAACAATATATCTCCCAGAGCAGTCTGAAAAAATGTAGGAGACAGGTTATGGAAGTTCAGTTTTTGTTTATCACATCTATGTAAACATTCTTTTTGTGCTGCAGTCAGCTGATTAATAATGTAGCCCCTGAGACTCCTTATGTGCCCCTGCAGGAGCAGGGAAGGATCTTTAAGCAGGACTTCAGCATTCTAAAAGGCACAATTTGAAAAATATTCAGTGACTCACAAACTATTACATTTACAACATCTGTAATGTATATTTTACAGATTATTTCATGCTGCACCCTTGCGTGTCCCACAAACAAATAGACTCTTAATAACAAGGGAATTTTAAAATATGTGCTTTTATGAACAACACTTTTCATCAGCACAAAAAGGTTGCAGTTTGAGCAACTGCGACTTTATGTGGTGTCTATCCATCCAGACACTCCCCCGTTAGGGTGCCTAACTCCTTCACGAAGTTTCTAATTCATAATTATAAAGAGTTGTATTAGTGAGACACGTGGTTTTACTGATTTTTCAGTATCGTGTAATATATATAATGTATAGAGTAAATATACCTCAAGTGCAAGAATAATCACTGCTCTCTTGCAGGACTTGGCAATCCATGATTTTGTCCATGATGGAGACCTGTCTCAACAGGAGCCAGTGTCCATGGCTGCAAACTGGCAGGCAAATCTCGTCAAAACATACCTATTTATCAAAAACAAAAGTGTCTTAGACAGCACAACAGCAAGAATGTTAAGGTCTGCAATGTTAATGACTTACAATTATTTTGTTAAGTCTGGACTGTGTACTCAGACAGTTTCCCGGACTGAACCTAGCCATTTGTTTGGAACATGCCTCCTTACCTCAGTTAGCTTAGCTAAAATACTAAGGTGGCCAACATTTAATTTATATGCTAGCATTACATGTGATTGAACACCATCATCCATACCCAACAACTTGTCCCTCCTCCATTTTTTGTTAAAAGTTAAACTACAACAGCTCCAGTTAGTTGTTTAGCTAAAGTGATGCATAGCAGACAGCTAGCAGGGTTGACACCTGCAATGCAGCAGTCACTCAAATTCCCAATGAGATTATTATGCATTATTTTGTGGCTTAATATAATTTTAATTGATGAGTTAAATAGAAATTTATCAACTTATACATTTGTTATGAATAGGAAATCTTACTATGAAGACCAAACTATTTTTATTTTTTTTTCAGGCTGTAAACATGTTTGTTTTTGTTGTAAAGTTGGGCATTTTAACATGTCACCCTATGGGGATTTACTTACTTTTGGAACCTAGTGGACATTCGAGGAACTGCATGTTTTGGCGCTTTGATTGATGGCACACTGATTGACATACACTTAATTACCTAAATTATAAACAACTATAATTATGAAAAAGATTATTCTTAATTGTTCGACTAGGTTAGTAACCTAGTGATCATTATACGGGCCACTAGGTTACTGTTGGGAGGTTTTTTGTTTTTTTTGGAGCATCGGGGAATACATTGGCGTGATTGTGTAAAACTTAAGCACTTAACCACTTTTGTAATCTGCTCTTGATAAGAGCATCTACCAAATGCCTAAATGTAAGCAAAGAACTCCTCGAATATTTACAACATACTGGTGGCGCCAAACAAGAGCGTGGCAACTCACTACTGCTTTATGTGGCTGTGGAGAGACTTTCTGTACACACTGTATAACAAGAATAAGAATATAACAAGACATGGTGTCAACATAAGTATAGCTGTTGCAATCGCTTTAACACTAATGGGAAGTTTTTCATCATGAACACAAGGATCTTTGCTTTGTCACCAGGTAGTTAGATTCTTCTCTCTTCCACTCCATATCTAGCCATACAAAACAAGTTCTCATTGGAAAGAGAGGCAGAGAGGTAGGCTCAGCTCAGGGGAGCAAGTGCTTGGAATCAATCTTTATTGATCCTCCAGCAGGTCAGTGTTTTTTCGCATTTGCTGATGGGAAACTTGGACCTGCGCTGCTGAAGGGCGAGCCAGCAGTTGCTCCATCGCAGATATCTCCTTCAATATTTTCATTATGCTCTAAGATATACTACATGTTTGTCTTTATTTTTAGCTTTAATTGCTTTTATGATAAAGTTTGTTGTGCCCGATGTTTTCATTACAGAATACAGAATAAAAATTCCAAACTTTATGTCTTCTTCACTCTTGGTGAAGAAGTTCCACCTTGACCTCATGCTGTGTGCGCTGCTGTGTCCGTGACTTGAATCATCAGCAATGAAACTGGCAACCTATATCATCTATATTTGAGACTGATTCAGGTGATCAGTCTCAAATATAGATGAGATTGCCAGTTTCATTATTAATCATTCTGAACGTCAGATTCTTGCACTGGGCAATAGATTTTAGGACCTTTAACTAGCAAATGATGATATTTTGAATAAAGGAACAGTTATTTAATATTTGGTGACAAATGATTTGCTGTTGATCGGCATTTATTACAAAATGTGTTTATTTAAGTTAAATAATGTTTAAGAAATACAACTAGAATTAACAATTCAAAAATATGTGCAAAAACAAAAGCGCACATTCCATCACAGTGAGAATCAACAGAGTATGTACTGTATAAACTTACTGGACAGAAGCAGTGCATAATGATTGAGAGAGAGAGAATACAACAGAGTTTAAGAAAGACATTAAGGCTGCAGGAAGAGAAGAAAAACAAATGAGCTGTCTGAATTAATTTGGCTCAGTGGAGATAAGAAGACGATTCCCAGGCGAGAGGGGAACATGAGCTGTGCTTGCATTTCTACAATTCACCATCCTCGTCTTCGTCTCGGATTGTTTCATTTCATCCTACTGTGCGTATGACCTTAATATAAATTGATCTCCTAAGATAAAGGCAGAGTCAGGATTTCATTTGATCGGAATAGACAGTGGAATTGCTAACCATGAATCTTTATGAGGGTGAAATCTAATGCAAATGCTCATCAAGGAAAAGTGTCAAGCTGAGCGCAGAACATTATGACATTATCTGGAGCAGCTTGACATGTAGAACAGAAAAAGTTGAGAAAAAAAAAAAAGACAAAGTGTGCCTAGCTATCTGGAAAATCAGTAATTGCAGCATACATGCATTGACTAAAAGAGATTACTTTGCTAAGTTGTTGTGCCTTATGATTAGAATGTAATTTCTGCTTCATATAGTTTGTACAGAATAAGAATTAGCTTTTATTCCAAATATCGTTGCACTCATTTGTGGTAGACAAGCATATTAATTACGCTAAGAGGTGAAGTGAAAATCTGCTACACAAAGGTTAACAGCTTAAGGTAGTGCAATGATGCATGTGATGACCCATGTCAATGTGTCAAAATGGACAAGCACATCTTTTAACTGACTCGCCTTTTTTCCCCAGGCAGGACACATCTGACAAGCTGGCTTCCAAAACTCTCATCATGGATTCTGTCTTTACCTCCTCTATTCCTACCATGTGTCAAGGCTTGAACCTGTCCTTCTTCTGTCAACATGACCCAAACTCCACAACTCTGGCTTCCCTCAATGCACCAAACTTTGGGTTGTCCTATTTCACCATGACTTTCGGGATTCTTTCAAACCTCATTGGCCTGGCCATCGTCTCCGCGTCCTACAACCGCTTTCACCACCGAGCCAAGACACCATTTCTGCTGCTAGCAGCCGCTCTGCTTCTAAGCGACCTGGCGGGTCATTTGGTCACCGGTGCGTTCGCCTTGCACCTGCATCTAGGAAGAGTCAGGAGGCAACGATCAGCCAGCAGGGAGGCGAACGAACCACCACAGATTTTTTGCAAAGTTTTTGGTGCCTGTATGGTCTTTTTCGGCTTGACTCCTCTCCTCTTGGGTAGCGCCATGGCCGTGGAACGATGCATGGGCATCACACAACCAATCCAGCACTCTGCTGTAGCCACCACAGCCCATATTCGCCTCGGTGTCCTCCTGCTAATCACCATGGCGCTTACTTTAGCAGCGCTTCCCTTGCTCAATGTGGGTACCTATGAACCTCAGTTCCCTGGTACCTGGTGTTTTCTTCCAGTACAAGGTGCTCTCTCGAGTGCTGATGCAGGACTGGCATTGGCCTTCTCGAGTCTGGGACTGGCAGCTCTAACAGTCTCTGTACTGTGTAATGCTGTGAGTGGGCTGACGTTACTGCAAGCCAGGTTTAACAACCAAGGAGCAAAACTCACCGCCTCCAGTAGACGCCGATCGTCCATGTCATCTGTGCATTCGCTGGATGTGGAGATGATGGTGCAGCTTGTGGTCATAACCGTGGTGTCCTCTGTCTGCTGGAGCCCCTTACTTGTAAGTGGACAAATTAAATACTAAAGAAGTAGTCTGAAATTTAAAGAGCCCTCTGTTACGTTTGAGGTACTGTCCACACATATGATGATAGCACACATACCCATTAACTACACTGTAAACCCGAATAAGTTGGCAAAACTCAAAAAATTTGAGGTAATCAGTTACATCTAATTTTTTAAGTACTGTAATGATGTTTCCAGTTTTAAGTAAACGGAACTATGAGGTTTTGAGTTTGTTGTACTCATTCATATTAATCATTCTTTACTTGCATTATTGAGTAGCCTAACTCATACTATTTAATAGCAATTATCATTTTTTTTGAGTTGTTGCAAATCAAAAAAATTTTTCTTGGTCTTTCGGCTGCTCCCAGCAATGGGTCGCTACAGCAGACAATCCGGTCCACACACAAGCTTGGCACAGGCTTTATGCCAGATGCCCTTCCTGACACAACCCTCCCATTTCATGTGGGCTTGGGACAGGCACTTCATCCAGTTGTTCGGAATCGAACCCGGGCCTTTCGCTTGGCAGGCGAAACACCTACCACTGAGCCACCAGTGCCCTGTTGCCCTGATGACGTCAGGCACAAAATCACTAGTCTGAAAGATTTTAAGTTGGTGGAACTTTAAGGTGACAGTTACTGTTACTTAAGTACTTACAGTACAGATAGCCTACTTAAAATATAAAATTTGTTCAGCTAACTTTAAAAGTGTCATTTCTACAAACTCATAAATACCAAAAAGTTCTAAATACTCATCAAGGTCTATTAATTTGAACTAATTGTAATTATTTAAGTTAACAGTACTCAATATGTTTAATTACTTTGAACATTAGGGTTTACAGTGTAGTCATTTTTGTGTTTTCATGTAGACAGAGATTTGAGGGGTAAAAAAAACACATTTTTAGAAATACCCATATGTGTGTATGAATAGAGCATGGGACTAACTGCTTTTCCCAGACTGAGGCCAATTTACAATATACTGATCCATTACATATTCTTTCTAGTAGTATGTAATATAACGTGTGATATATTAGTATGTAATATAGAGTGTGTGGTATTTGGTGTACTATTTTATTATACTATTATATGTGTATATGTATTATATAATTATTATTTTATTATGTGTGACTCTCACACAGAGAAATTCACTCCAGGAAAAAAGTAACACCTCCTGCGAAGTATATCGCAGTTACCGTGATGCAGTGTGTTTACTTTTTGAGTGAACACACTGCATCACAGTAAACAACTTGCAAACAATTTTTTGCAACAGTTTGCAAGAAATTGCAAACTGTTGCTTTAATGCATCTAATAGTAAAATTATACAGAAGCAATTAATGTAACAAACTGGCCCTTAAAATGGGAGAGAGAGAAAGCGAGAGAGGGAGAAATCACATTTAGAAATTGCAAAATGTTCAAGTCAAAGCAGGACATTTAATTGTTCAGGATAAACGAACACAGTTCTGGTAAAAAAAAAAAACTCCCTTAATTTCTCTATATAATCTTCTGCTACATTAATGCACTTATCCCATGCATTTATTTACTAGTGCTTGGATACCATCAGGGTTTTCTCAGTGTGCCAGAGCTTCATGTCTGCAATGCTACCCTCCCAGGAACACCTTTAATGGCCCAAACATGTGGAAATGGCTTGGAGCGAGGTCAGGACTTTACGGGGAGACGTGGCAAAACTCCCAGCCTCCAATCCATCTCCAAGCCATCTCAGGAGGGATCAGCAATCACGGACGTACAGCCTTCTTTAAAATGTTTGCACCATTAAAATGTTTACTGTGGCTAAGAGTCTCATTACCTTACTGTAATGAAGTCTTCTGCAAATGCCAATCGTTTTTATGTTTTCATTCACCAGAAATTTCAGCACTGGTCCTTGTTTGAATTGAACGCTCCATTACAAACTGACCCTTAAGTAATCCATTTAAATCGGATGGAATTTTGTTAATGTTTTCGAACAAACTACTATAATAAAAGACACGCTTCATAAAAGTCCGGGAGGACTAACTATGACAGCATAACTAAAATGGGAGACCCAGACATGAGGGCTCCCCGGGGTGTAAAGCAACCAATCACTTCACCGTGCATCCTGAAGTACTGTAGGCATGGCAGATCGCAAGACACTAGCAGTTCACTCAGGTATTGCAGCATGAGATCATTTCATGCTTTATATGTCATAATAAAAAATTGATGCAAAATTTCCCTGGGAGCCAGTGCAGTGTGGATAAGAAAGGGGTGATGTGCTTGTATCTGCTGGTTCTAGTGAGGACTCTCACCGCTACATTCTGATATAACTGAAGGTTGTTTATTGAAAAGAAGATCCTAGTTAAAAAAATAAAAAGCACTGCACAATTGTATGCAGAAAATACAACTTGTGTGAAGAGGTAGGTCTGGGTTGATGGCATTTCTTGATATTCAGATTTGTTGATGTTTCCTTGTTGCAGATTTACATCTCCATGTCAGTGAGACAGTTCTACCGAGGCAAAACGGATCCAGACCCACAGTATAAGCACCTCCTTCTGCTTTGTTTGAGGATGGCATCATGGAACCAAATCCTGGACCCATGGGTGTATATCCTTCTGAGACGGGCCGTGCTGCGGCGAGTGTGTGGTCTGCTTTGGCCCAGCAGGGTGATTTTAAACCAGAGCAGCTCGTACAGGAGTTCAGAGCGACAGGAATTCCATTTGCACTGATATCACCATGCTCACAAAACTTCCACAAGACTGAGAGACGGCGATTAATATCGAAAGCTACATTGTCAATATGTCACGATCATATTCTTGTAAACAAGTCTTCTACGAGGTTTCTTTAGGAATGTAAAATGAACTGAAACACAAACATTTGCTTTAATTTAAAAGCTGAAAGCTGAACTGATATTTTACAAAAGTTTCATTATTTTTGACTGTTTAAACTACAATCGGCACCGGAATTATTGGCACCCATTCTGAAGGTAAGCGAAAATCAATATATTGAAGGAAGAGCCGATGCAATTACTGACATTATTCACACAAAATATTTTTAAAATGAATGGTTTTGTGGAACAAAAGACTGATGTTCTTTATGTAATGAATGCATGTGTCTAATGTCTAAGTGTGTATCATTTCTTTCACTGAAATTTTTATAAGAGCACAACACAGGGTTCTTTAAAGGTTCTGTACGGGTTCACTGGATGCTTAGCTTCACTAGTGATTTTGTTGTATGTTTTATGGACAACTCATATGATCCTAATCCTGTGTTCACATGACTAAGCACTAAAGCGACAGACGATCATTTATTTTCAATCTAAGTGTGTGTGTGACATTTTCCTCCGGTTCGAGCTGTGATTTTAGCGACAGGTGCTGAAAGCGACAAAGTGACATTTTACTAGGTCATTCAAGCAACCAATATTCATACCATGTAGTGTATTTGTTAGGTTTGTGTTGAACTTGTTTGTATTATGAGCTATTTATAGCTACTACTATTTCTCGTGTAAACTAAAAATAGCCTGGGCAGGACACAGCCAGAAACGACACACGTTGTGAGATGCTCACAGTAGAAGTGTGACAAGCGAGTATGAGCGTGAACCAAGCATCGTTCTTCCAAATGTGTGACAACAAAAAAATCTTTATATGCAACATTTTGCAGTTGTTCTGCATATTCTCACAAAGGTTGAAATACAGTCCTACATTGTGTCTGTGAAGTGTCGTTCAATATTAAAGAACTATGTGAACAACTTTAAGCTTGTTGTATTGTGTTTCTGGTTGTGAACTGATTTATGTTGAACGAGAGGAGAGAAACAAGGCTACTTTTATTTTGAAAAACGACTCCATTTCGGCCATTTTGAACCCATGGCGGAATCCCAAACGCCTCGTTTTTCGCACTATGTAGGGTGGAAAGTTTACTCATCCATGCCCTAAGTAGTGCTTCTGTGTAGGCATTTGTCTAGGATTTACACCCTGCTCCAAAAAAACAAGCAAGGCGTATTTGCGAATCTTATTAACATGTTAATATGTAATAACAGAGCAAATACGACTTGTATGCATGTGATAGCATGTGATAGCATGTGATAAGAGTTCATGATGTTTGTTTTGGACGTTATTTTGTTGAATAAATCTGTCAGTTTTAAGCACATTTTTGTCAGGAATTTAATGCACATTTGTAGCACACTTCAGTGAGGTTGGGGGGCGAAAAATCAGCAAGGTCGTTTCATGTCGACCTCCAGTGTGTGTTAATCACCAGCTCTCCACATGTCATTATAACCCTGACACACACCTAGACGTACAGTACACCTGCACACCTTTGCGCGAGACGTTTTCCCGCCTTGCCGGTGCGCTCGCGCCTCCTCCACGTCCTGTCTCATTCTGGGACTTTTGTGTGCGTGTTGTTGTGAAAGTGCTGCTCTGCTCAATGCTTCTGCTCCGCGCCATTCAGAGAGACGACCGAGAGTGAGTGAGTGAGTGTGTGTGTGTTTGTGCTCGGTAGGATGCGCTATGTCGTATCTCTCGGCTCTCTCGGCCTGCTCCGGCTGCTCGGCGCGCCCTGGTCGTGGAGCGTGGCCGCGGGACTCGGCCTGTACCTGGGCTCGGGCGGCTGGAGATACCTGTACGTGGCCGCACGCACCGTCAGGAGGGACATCCAGTGAGTACCGCTCACCTTTATAAACCTCATCATTAAGCTTTTTTTTTCTTCTTCTTCTTCACTTTTGCTGATAAGAGCCCATACGCGTGTTGCTGTTCAACGGAACTGTTCAAAACTCTTTGGAGAAACAACTAGTTACATTATAACAACTGTAACTAGAGCTCGTGCTGCAGTCTGCCGACTTTTCAGTTCAAAGTTCACCAGAATGACATCATAAACTCATTTGAATTTCTTTATATGACCTTCATGCTTATGATTTAAAAATAAACTAAAATAATGAATTCTAACTTAGTTGTTAAGAGAAAAGAGCTTTTGGTATTATATCTATATTATATGTGTTGTACATTGTGTTGTATCAGTTCTCACCAAGAATGCAAACAAAAACAAAATAACGGTAGTGAAGAATCAGAAGAACAGATCTGGCATGAAGGGAAACTTTGTGACTGGAACAACTTACTTTTATGATTGTAAACACACCAAGAAAAGAGTTTAAAACAAAGACAAACACTGATGAACAGTGCCTCATTATTTGGCAGCGAATGGTGCGGATCAGCAGCTACATTTACATGCACAGTGTTCCTTCAGTCTGATTCTGAGGAAAGATTGCAGCTTCACCCTTATACAGAAGCTGCTCTGATAAGATGTTCAGTTCAAAGTTTTTAGTAGGAATCACCAGTCACTTTCCAATACGATATTATCACGATACCAGGTGGTGATTCAATTAAAATTGCGATTCTATAAATATCATGATTTTATATAATATTTTCATCTGATTTTGTTACAATTTTAAATCTTTAAAAAAACAAAAAAAGTTTAATGAGGTATTAATGAAGCCCATTGCTTATAGCATTAGTGTTCTCACTTAGAAACAAAGCACAGCATTTCAACAACACAAACTAACTTCAAATACAAGTGTTTAGCATTTAACTTTAAATTAAATTAAACAAAAAAGCTACATTGTTACTGAGCAGCATATACAGTCATCATCATCATGTCTGTCACCAGCCGCAGTTTTTGATATTGTAATGCCATAAAAATGCGTTTTTGTTGCGCTACTCAGAAATTTTTGCACTTGGTACAGAATTACTTATATCTGAGACAGATCGGCCAAGCACAAGTGAGGGCCAATCAAACCAAAACCAGCCAGTTCTGGTCACTGGCCAATCGACAGTTCATCTCTATTATATATGTAAAAGTAGTTTTTAAACAATCAATTTTGAATGGAAAAAAATCTATTCAGTTATGAATGCATGTATCGACACACACAAGAATTGCGATCCATAACGGAATCGTTTTTTCCCCCATCTCTAATATTTAATCAGAATCTAACTTTTTTTTTTTCTTTGACATGTAAAAAGTGGTTCTGACCTTTGTGAAGTGTTTCATCTACCGGAAACATAACACATGAATACAGAAAGTATTTTTTTATTTTCCCAACATGAAGGTTATGCCAGGCTTCCAGTTGTTTCTGATGAATCGTTATGATTTACATTATTGATTACAAGAATTCAGTCTTGTCTGTGATTGCTTAGATGCTTTACAATATTGAAAATGTATACCAATCAGAGCTCCGCCCACAGCCAGAGACCCAGTGTATGAAAGTTAAGACAGGTAGGAGAGAGTTGTTTCCTGATCAGGAATGGAAGCAAGATTTTTTTCTGGAAACTCATGTTCACTAATGTTATCTGATGTGGGGCAAACATGCGCAAAAATAATGTGTTTATTCAGACAAGAGAGAAACGATCATAAGTGTTTACACGGCTAATATTTACATTTTATACAGATTATCGAAGGTTTACACCACCCTCTTGTTCCGAGTGAGTCGAATCAGGTCGATTAACGATTGGGAGCAAACACAGGTGATCAGTGGTTAGTTGGTGGAAACATACAGTGGCAATCAGTAGGGGTGCAACTGTTACAAATGCACGGTTGTATTCGTACATTTTTGGTACAGGACCTTCGGTTTGGGCGCATTGTGATCCAAGTGAATACAATCTAGCTTTAACTCTTCCTGGCGTTACTTGCCGTTAATAAGTTTAATTAGAATTAAGACTGGACCTAGATTTTGAAAACATTCAGTCGTCTATGAATGCTGTTTAAATGCTAAAACCAATAAAAACAAGGAGAAACACAGAGGTAATTCTCTGGTTGGAATCATGTCAGTTCTGTCCTTGTCGTGTTTGACAGACAAATTGCAAAACTAAATGCCCCCATGAAACAAGTTAGATAGCTATATCAGATAAGTGATGTATGTTTTTTTTCTATCTATCTATCTATCTATCTATCAAACTTTTCCTTTAAAGGTAAGATATTACACTTTGTTTATTTCTGACGCACTATAAACAAGGAAGGAGCTCAGAGTTGGTAAAAATATTCCAAGGTGACTTGTGTTGTGGTGACATTTCATATGATGAAAGACACACTCCTTATTTGATCTGTAGTAACATCATCATCACCAGGAGCAAATCGTGCAAATAATGTTTTTAAAAAGATATCCTTTAAAACGTCCATTGTGCATTGTGTGCACTATTTATTATAGATAATGTTGTTACTATTCTATAAAAATTTTGTGCACCTAGATATATAGATTTGTTTTTCTTTCTTTTTTGTATAAGCATGACTTATGTGTTCAGGAGATTATGGCCAGTTTGCCACTGCTTACAGATTTTTCTGTTTACAAATTATGATCAAATCAAAAATGGCCTTTTTTTACATTATACCAAAAAAATTTAAGGGGGGGGGGGCATCTAGGGAACTTTTTCATTGCTGAAGTCGCTCTCATCTCAATCTTGCTTATCAGGGACAATCAGATGATTATAATTTATATACAATTTCACACACATTTTGAATGTCTCTAAATTTCTGGTTTTGTAAAGCGCTTTATAAATAGAAATAAATTTAATTAAAACAATACTGTAAGATTATGGCTTTGCATGAGACATTACATTTAAACAATCAGCAACACAACTGCACTAAGTTTCAATGCATATTAGATAGGTTTAGTAGTTTTCAATACTTTGAAAACTGTAAGAAATATAGCGGCTTGAAATAACTCAAACTTTAAACTTTAGTGTTCTTAAATAGAATCAATATAAATGAAAGCAATTGCCCAAAAATGCAATTGCATCAACAGTCTAGCTATCGATTCAAAGCTCTAATTATAAAGTGTCTCACCACAAAATCTTGGCTTAATTTTGAACTTGTTAGGTTTAACAACAGATTCCCTAATAATAAACCTGCAACTAAAGAATCAAGCTATTAACATCCGTTTATGCATTCCGCTTATGCAGAAAACAGGTTTGCGTAAAATGCGAATCAGTTATTAAATCACATTTTGGGTGATTAGAATCATTCATGTTTTCAGATTCCTGGTTCAGCTCCATTTGATACCAAGTTTATTACTGTATCATGTCCATTTCAGGAGATATGGCCAGTTTATGAGGAGGACTTCGGAGAAATCTGTCAAAATACTATTTGTAACATAACTGAAAGATTCTGTGATGTAGTAGGGAAGAGAAATCCTCAGCTTCATTTTGACACCAGAATTTTCCTAAAAGTAAACTTCACCAGCAGAAGTTTAATGACAAATGCACATATTACTAAAACGACTGGAGTGATCAACGTGTATAGTGTTCATTAAAGTGATTTGAAACAATGTTTAAAGTTAAAACTTTTTTAATTCTGTTAAAGCATCAGGGAGATAAGATGTTTATTAAAATATGGCGGTCGATTTTTTTTATTTTTTTTAATTGAGATTCGTTTGTGGGGCAATTCATGTAACTCCACACTCCAAATTAAATGATTTTTTTAAAAGTTCATTTTAAATTGATATATGCATTTGAGATGGTAAAATGTTGCTGTTCCTCTATAACCTTACAGCTGGAGCACTAAACTATTACATCCTGTGTGGTAGGAGTTAGGTTGGAGATTTTATTTGTTGATTTATGGCAAGAATAAAGATACATTCTTTGACCTGAGAAAAATGTAATAAAGACATTATTTGCTATATCCATGTCTGTAGCTATCTCTGGAGTTTTGTGACGGCTTATTCTGTCCTCATGTTGGTGGCTTATAGACCATCGTCATAGCATCAAAAAAAAATGTCACCCATCAGAATTTTGTCACTCTCTCCGTCTGGCTGTCTCTCTCTTTCTCTTCTCTTTCAGAGCACTGGCATAAAATTATGCACTGAACTCGCTTAATAAACAAAAAATTATTTATAATATGTGCTTTTTTTTTTATGTTTGTTTATTTTAATCTCAAAACCACACTGAAGCTCAGGCTTCACTCACGGCTCCCGACAACTGTTAGACACGTTTTCATAATGTCTAACAGCAGTGTAAAGTCTAGCTTTTAATTCATTAGAGAATGTGTCGTAATTACTTTCAACATTACTGCAGCTCTTTGCACGCTCGTTAGTTCCTCGCTGTGTTAATTGTCATTTACACAGTGTTTGCCCTTTTGATGGAGAGCTTTAATCATTTTTTCTCTGTTGTTCTAACAGCTTTGTTTTTGCTCACATTGTGCTGTAGGACAGTCTTTTAATACATGTATGTATGTTTTATTCCATTTGGATCCTCTTGTATGATGATCTTGCTCATCCTGTTACATTGTGCTGCTTTAATAGTCATGTACAGGATGTTGTATTTGTTTTCTAGTCTGAACCTGCTAAGACAAATTCCAGTGAACTTGTTGCTCCATGACAGAGTGATAACCGTTCAGGACTAAAACAAACAACCCTCCAAGATCAAATGGCTGTTTATTGTACCTGAATGCTACTAAAAGTGCTTTCAGATGAACAATCTTCAGTCTTTTTAAATTAAAACTCGACACGTTCATATCCTGTGTGTGATTCTTTAGTCAAACCAGAACAAGGTGTGCTTTGAGAATATCTAAGCCACTCCGAGCTTAGATATTCCGATGCGGTCAGCTTCGATTGAAGACAGGACCACGTTTTTCTCGCCCATCATAATTGATCAGTCGTTTTTAACCTGCCACAATTAAACTTTAAGAGGAAAATCGTTTGAATGTTGATGGGGTCCTTGCTCTCTTTTATAAGCCTTTATACGCTCGATTTTACTCCCCTGAGTTTCAAGCACAGCCTTAAGATTAACCTTTAGATCTGCCTTGAACACATAGTATAATTACTGATATCCATAATAAGATCTCGGCCAAACTTTTATTTTTTCATTTAACATTAAGAAGGCGTAACGAGAGGAAGATACTCGCTTTGGAAAATGTCTTTGAGATGTTCCTAATGACGTGATGAGACTTTCTATTTTAACTGTGGATTGATGAAATTGATGAACGGGCATTGGTGGTTCAGTGGTAGGCTTCTTGCCTACCATGCGGAAAGCCCGGGTTCAATTCCCACCCAAACCCCAGCCACTGGATGCAGTTTAGATAAAAATTGGAGGGTTGCGTCAGGAACGGCATCTGGCATAAAGGCCTGTGCCTAGCTGGCTGGATGGCTGTAGTGGTGACTCCTCCTGTAATGGGAGCAGCCAAAAGACCAACAATAATCTTTAAAATAACGTTCTTCCATCAAAGCTATAATAAAGAAAAACAAATTTCTACTCATCAATAATATTAAACCTGGTTATGATAAATTAAATCTAGAGTTAGCAAGTTGATGCGCAATAATAATGTTACATTTCTGGGTCACAAATTTCACTTTTATCCATTATCACAAGAAAAAAATCCAACCCAGACATTTTCTGAATAAACATTAACATCTCAGACTGTTTCACACATTGATGTAATCTGTATCTGTGATAAATCCCTTTTTAAATCACATTCTGGTCCAGGAGCTGGTTCATGTGACACTTTCTCACAAGGTTTTAAATTAATGCTGTTAAACTTTGGAATATTGCCTGAATTATTAGCCGAATTAATTTCCTGGCACAATTCACACAAGCCTAGGGGAAATGAGCTGTTCCGAGGCAGTCTGTTTACCTGTTTGAATGTGTCTTTATTTTTCCTCTCCAGTGGTGTGCTGGTGCTCCTGAGGGTGAAGCTGGCGCTGTGGCGTCATATGCGGAATGGCAGCAACATCCCCTCCATCTTCGCCCAGACCGTGGCTCAGCACCCGGACAAACCCGCCCTGGTGTACGAGGCCACCGGGGAAACGTGGACCTTCACTGAGCTGGACCAGCTGTGTAACGCCGTGGCTCAGTGGGCTCTGAGTCAGGGCTGGGCCTCCGGAGACGTGGTGGCTCTGTTGATGGAGAGCAGGCCTCTGCAGGTGGGGCTGTGGCTCGGTTTGGCTAAAATCGGCATCGAGTCGGCGCTCATCAACTTTAACCTGAGGCGAGACTCCCTTATGCACTGCCTGAGTGTGTCGGGAGCACGGGCGCTCGTTTTCGGGGCAGAGCTCGCTGATGGTAAGGAATTTGTTTCAGATGCAAGATTTGTTTCTAAATTCTTTAGTGGAATATAAATTTCAGAATCTACTTTTGTTGTTCATTCAGAGAAATAATAATAATATGACTTAATGAGAATGACTATAAGATAACTTAACCTGCGTTAAAAAATTTATATGAATAAATGTTTTTTTAAAATAACACAGTTATTGGCTTTTTTTTGCCATGTGATCATTTAGACCTGATTTCCCCAGATATGCTTATTTCAGTATAGTTCTCTGCAAACGTCTTTAGCCAGACCTCATTTCTAAATATTGCGCTTCCAAAGACTCAGAATTTCTTTAATTATTTTAATGTAGTCTGGGGGAATAGCTCTCCAGGCTTTTTGGCTTTGACCAGTAGTTCTCAAGGACTATTTTGGCTCTCATTTTTGGCAAGTTTTTGCCTGACATTTTCAGTCCAGTTCCTGCAGTTTTTTGTTTAAGCCACACAGCCTATGAATCATTCAAGCCTAAAAACGTAAAGCGTGAACCAGTGAGAAACAGGTGCAGATGATGGCAGATGATCTGGCCGAGTGGTTGGAACAGATGAGAGAGGAAATCGGGTCCTGCTGACGTTGTTAGATAAAAAATAATAATTATGCTGCCTCTTTAGGCACTTTGCAGCCTGTCACAGTAAAACATTTGTTCCCATTTCTTTAATTTAATCGACATTATTTCATTTACTGTAATTTAATATAAAGAAATGGGGAGGGGGTTGCACAGATTTTTGCACTGAGCTGTATTACTAATATAAAAGAATAAAACACTCGAAGTCATGCTTTTACAGAAAAATAATCACTGACACAAGGTGATGTGACTGTTACTGTCTCGATGATCATTTTCCTATTTAAAAAAGGTTGTCCTAAATTGTTTTATTTCCTTTTTATCACAGGAAGATGCCAAAAACCATGATCCTATTTGTTGTAGAATAACAGGATTTTTAAATCTGTTTATAGTTCAATTTAATGTGAAATAAAACAAGTTGATTTATATCATCACTGACTTCATATCAGCTATAAACCATCTAGTCATTCCAGAAGCAGGCTTTTTTCCCCTCTTTTTTCTCTCTCTCTCTCTCTCTTAAAAAATAAAAAATTTAATAAAATAAAAACATTTAATAAAATTTAATTTAGCTTTCAATTGATTGAAAGAAAAAAATATAGAATGGGGAAAAAAGCTTTTTTGTTACAAAGCTTCTTTCATAATTGTCAAATTGAATAAACATTTTAAGTTTAATTTTGCTTATACTGTATGTAGTGTCCACTGTATAACGTCCTGTTACTGGACATTGTTGTTATAGAATCTATAACTTGTTACAGTGAGCGCATTGATGCATTCATAAAAAAATAATTAATGCCTTCTGACCAATCAGAATAAAGAATTCAGCCGCACTGTGTTATCAATGGGAATTATTAACTGTTATTAACAGGATATTTGTTTCAGCAGTTAACCTTGTTAAATTGTTTAAACATTGTGTCATTTGAATGTCAGAAGGTACTGTATGTTAAAAATCACATAAATTCCTCTTTTTAATCACTTCAGCCTCTCTTGTCTGTTTGTAGCCGTGTCGGAGGTGAGCTCCAATCTCAGTGACTCCATGGCGCTCTTCTGCACCGGAGACCTGACTCCTGATCGCTTGACCTGTCTCAAAGCTCAGCCGCTCGATTCACTGCTGGCGTCTGCGCCACGTCATCCTCCCTCCATCACCTCTGCCAAGGGCTTCAGCGGTGAGTGGGTCGCATTTACAGTTAATAAATTAGTATTAGTGGTTTAGTAGTATTAATAATTTAGTTTAGTCTTGTAGTTTTTTTTTTTGTTTTTTTTTTGTCTAAAAATGTTCTCATTCTTCTTTGTCCATCACATGAAGTTATGTAGGTTAAATGCTGTGCTTTGATTTGCTATAGACAATGAAAGCCACAATAACGCAGATTTGTGCTCACCAGAAACCAAACCTCTCCTGATTAGTTTTGTTCACGTACTCTGTTGGCGTTGCTCCATGAGGCCGCCGGGCTTTCTAAAGTGTTTGTTTTTTTTAGTCTTTTTATGCGAGAGCAAAACGTTCCCAAGACTGCAGGATGGGAAAGTGTTTTCAGTCCTGCAAACCTTTTCCTCCTCATTTAAATACATTGAAAATGTTTGTTTTGTGTTAGGAGACACATCTCAGATTTATTTGACTAAATAAATAATTTATTTGACTAAATTTTTATATAAATAATATATAAAAAACTCTATATATTTAGTCCTGGTTTATGTGGAGCATAAACCATCGTACATGTCCTTGTGGATAAAATATAATAATCAGGGCATTGATATGAACAAAAATAAAACTAATGCAAGCTTTTCCTTAATTAGATTAGAGAATTTAACAGCACCAGTGTATAGAAAATAACATGAACAGATTTCAAGCTCATGCAGACAGTGAGACTGCATTATTCAAACACCAAGCATTTAACATGATGATGATGATGAGGAAAAAAAATCGAATAAGTTGTGATTCTTTTTGTGTGGCAGTTAATGTATCACCACACTGACTCCAAAATCTATTATTATATTATATTTATTTATTCATTTATTTAGGGTTTGCATTTGTTACTTTTCCTCCATAATCTAACAGGTGGTGCACTCTAAACTATTCACTCATTTGCAGGCGGCCCAGCATCCCCTGTGGTAGGAGCAAATTATTAGCTGTTTGTTTAAAATTGTAAAAAATCTAAATTATAGAATCATAATGCAATCAAATTGGCGCTTGGATATTGCGATATTGTATCGGATCGTCCCTGGTGATTCCTGTCCTTAATGATGATGAGCCATTGTTTGTGTGAATGTGAGTGTACAGTATATAAGACTGAAAGAAGTAAAAAGTATAAATAATGGATACATGGGGACATCAGTGTATTTACTCATACTGCATTTTGTCTACAGACCGTCTGTTCTACATTTATACCTCTGGCACCACCGGACTTCCCAAAGCTGCTATCGTGGTGCACAGTCGGTACGTCAATCTACACGTTCCACCTTTACATTTAACTTGAAACACGCTGATTTTACATATTGTTTTGTTTTTTGTTTTATTTTTTTCCACGTATAGATATTATAGAATGGCTGCTTTCGGGTATTATGCTTTCGGCATGAAGCCGGATGACATCCTGTATGACTGCTTACCTCTCTACCATTCAGCGGGTAAATGGAACATTTTTATTTTTTTTTTTATCAAAGAAATAATAAATTATATATGTTTAATTATCTTGAATTTTCAGTAAGCGTTACACATCCATATAATTATAAAATGTTGAATGTCACGAAATCTGAAATCGTTTTTATTCATAGAGGAAAGAGTATTACTTTATACTGGGTATTTTTCTGTAAATGAGTATGCATATACAACAATGTCTGACACTTCAGAAGATGATTATGGCAGTTAAATTAGACAGTAGACACTTTAATTTATAGGACAGCGGAGCAGTAATGCATTCCACTGTCTAGTTATTATTCTGTCACGCAGAATGAATGTACTTCAAGATTAAACCCTGAAGCAGCAGTACAGGAAGTGGACAGATAATGGACAAGGACATTAAATTACTCTGAGGTTTTAAGATGCATTGTGTTATGGATTGATAAAAAGTTCACTAAGTGCTTTAATTGCTTATATTTTTATATAAATATATATTTTAAAAATCCAGAAAAAATAAGGAACTTCAAACACTCATTCCTGGTTTGACTCGAACAATATACAGTATACACAGGTCAAACCGGGACTAAATCTTCCTTACATACACTTACATACACACTATATATAAAATTAGGTTTAGAATTTTGCAGTATTAAATATTAACTATACTATTAAACATAATTGTTTTAAAATCATTTAAAATCATAAGTCTCACATTAAATTATGGAGAAAATAATTATCCGTCTACAGAAAACCTGTTATTTAAAATAGAAAAAAGGATTCAAAAGTATAACGTGAAGTAAAAAAAAAACTTTACATTTAAATATTTAAATGTTATTAGATTATTTAATAATTACATGACAATTGTGTAATTTATTAAGTAATAGATCAAATTTAATTGAATTAATATTTAATCGTATAAATATGAATAACGGTTTTCCCCCCTATTTCTTTGAAAAAATGACAGTATAATGAAATGATGTTGATGGTATTTATGGTAAAATGTGTCGCACCTCTTGTCAGGTAATATAATTGGCGTCGGTCAGTGTTTAATCCACGGCCTGACCGTGGTGGTGAAAAAGAAGTTTTCCGCCAGCCGCTTCTGGGAAGACTGCATCAAATACAACTGTACTGTAAGTCATTGAATGTATCTCACTTTATTATTAATGAGACATCAGGAATTATAGATATATGCACCTTCTCTGAGTCAGGGACGAACACAGTCATCTCACTGGACAGGAATAAAGTAGTTTGTTCGTGTGAATATAACAGGACACGTGTTGCTTCTGGTAGCGGTTAATTTCATAATGCAAAATTTTTCACCTCACCTTGCACTAATTTCAACTGAACTTGAACCCCAAAAACCTGCCTGTCTTTTAAGCTTGGTCCAGTAGTAGCAGGCTGGAGTCACCTCTTCCTCAAAGACACAGCATGAATAAACTGCTTATTATTTCTGTCTCGCTGCTGCAAGAATCCTGTCCGGCATTTATCATTTAGTAAGAATATTCTGGCTATCGGGCTGCAGCTATTGCTTCACTGACCCTGCAGAAACATGTCGCACAAGGACTGTACGTAATCAGATGATTATGACACGCTGGTGAAGGTCATTTCAGTGAAAGTTTAGATTAAGACACTTAAAAAAAAAACTTTAATATTGTGTTCGTGTGTGTGTGTGTGTGTGTGTGTGTGTGTGTGTGTGGTGTTGACTTCTGAGTTCACCAGAGAGTTTGGTACATTTTCTCTGTTTGTCAGGAGCTACTTTCTTTCACATTGGGCTGGGCAGGATTTTGACTTTTTAATGTGTGGTTAATGGATGTTAATGTGTATGACAACTTTTACAGACGCACTAATGGAATCCCTGCTTCTCTATTGACTAAACAGGACTTTTTTTGTTTTTGCGTGATTTTAACAAGGAACCTACCCAGTGGCACTTTCCTTTGCCTCCTTTTGAGACCAAGCATGGGAGACGATTACCCACAATCACACAGCATGAGAGAGAGAAGAACCACTGGCTCAGTTGTGATCATGTGATGCTTGGCAGACAAAGCGTATACATACTACATGTATTTCAGGACCTCACTCATTTATCAAGTTAAAATTTATTTAAATTTTTTGCTCATCTTGCAAAACACTCGCAGACCAAGGTACGTACAATCCAAGGTTTTACTTTATATGTTGATGAAGCAACACAGACCCGCCCCTCCCACTCCTCCCTCAGTGTCTGTGCATAAACCTTGTTTTTTCCGATGATTTCTCCTGCCTTGTTGAAATGTGATATTGTGGCAGCATGAACTGATTGAATAGGATTAAATTTAAAAGTCAAAAGGCTGAAAGTGAAATGTAATTTGTACCATATTTATTATCACCATAAACTGCAGTATGAAGAGTGTAATGTACTTTGTGCCGCGGCGACTGAAGTTTTTACGGCCTTAAAGTAAATTGTATTGCAAGCTTTATTCATGGTGTAGCGCCACTGAGTGTATATAAAATATATAATAATACATAAGACATATTAAGGACATATCCCAAAATGCCACAATTCATTCCCATGTTTAGGTGAATTTTTATACATGAGATGCCAAATCTTATTAATATTAACGTAAAAGTGCTCTGACTAACAACCGTTATGTCAAGGGTTGACCGTTGTGTTACACAGAAGTGCAGAGACCACAGAAGAGTAAAAAAAAAAGATATCTCAAGAGCTGATTAGCTGTTCTTATGCTGGCTGCTTTAGTCACTTTTATCATGTTATTAACTTTTTATGAATGATGACTTTCCTGGAGTACTTGTTTGTTTTTGTTAGAAATTCGTTGTATTTCTTGTAGATCTTTTTTTGCTGGATTATCCTGGTATCTCGGTATCTGGGTGGTCTAGTCTTGGAGTGGTAGAGTCTTGGAATCTTTATTTGCATATTTTGCTGCCGTGCTATTTAGTAGCCTGGTTTTAGTTCACTGCACTGAGCGCGGAGGCTCATGACACTCTTGCCTTTTGTGTCCTTATTCTATGTGAACTTTGTGCTGTCTGGCACAGTGAATCATGGCATTCTTCGGTTTCTTCTTTTTTCCACTGGAATTTCTGTCACTGCTCACACTTTGCCCTAGATACTTTTTCTGGCTAATCTGACATATAGTATTTGTCTCTACTTATAATTATAAATAACAAAAAAGGAGTTCCTCAAGGTTTGGTATTCGGCCCTCTTTTTCCCCAAAATCATATTTTACACTTTACAGTGGAACCTCAGATTGCGAGTAGCGCGGTTTGCGAGTGTTTCTTAAGATGAGCAAAGATTTTAAATAAATTTTGACGAACGAACAAGTCTTGGTTTATGAGTACGGAGTATCATGTATCACGCATGCGCTTCTTGTTATGACGCCGAACGTCACGTGATCACAACTGAACCAATGTTTTTTCTCTCTCTTGCACTGCAGAATTGTGGGTAATCGTCTCCCCTGCGTGTGTGCAGCGCGCATGTACTGTTTTTTTATAACACACGTGTGGCACTTCACACACATACTCACCTTTACACCCGCCACCCCCCCCTCTCGCCTTCAGACACACACACACACACACACACACTCTCTCTGTTTGATGAGTCGCCCTCGGCTTGCTTATCAGGGACTATCTGACCATTTTGTTTCATACACATTCACATTCCATACAAACTTAAATAATTCTTTTGATTGTGTAAAGCTGCTTTGCGACAATGACAATTGTTAAAAGCGCTATACAAATAAAATTGAATTGAATTGAATTGAATTTACGCAGAAACACTGCTCTGTCGCGATTCTTTTCAAAGGTAAAGTGCAGGTTCATTTGTTTTTGTTTTACTTTACAGCAGTGATTCTGTTAACGATGTTCCTTGCTAAATGGAAACACTTATCTGTGGGAATTTATTTTTATACAAAAAAATAATTTTTTATCTTTTTTACAGGTAAACTGCAGGTGAATTTGTTATATTTTCACTTTATACTTTGTATTAATAGTTTTTATGTATTTATTTTTTTGAGCCGTGGAACGAATAATGCTCGTAATTCAAGGTTCCATTGTACTTCTTCAAGTCATAAATTCATGTTTTTTTTTTTTTTTTTTTTTTTTATGCAAACATGTGCCTCCTATATCAATGCCTGTGTGTGGCCTTTATTTGTAACTGTACTAAAGCTTGGTCACTGCTAAGAGTCACCCTCTGGTTTTTGCAACATTTCACTTTGACCTATACCTAGTCTGTGCAATACTTAAATCCTGGAGTGTGCTTTCATAACTTCACATATTTTGAAATCCTAAGAAAATTGTTGCTTAATCTAATCTAAAGTCATCAGATGAGTTCTTTACTCAAGTTACACAATCCTGCCCAAACTAATAACTGTAGTCATAGTACTAGTAATAAAAGTAGTAATATTAGCACTAAATGTGAAAAAAAGCATTAATAAGTAGTTGTAATATTAGTCAAAGAAAGGGTAGTAGCAACACTAGTGTTTGTCGAAATAATAGTAGTGAAGGTAGTAACAAAAATAACAGTAGTAGAACAGGGAGTATTAGTAGTACTAATAGTAGTGGTAGTAGTAGAATACTGGTAATAATCTTAGTAATAATAGTAATAGACACAGTAATAGTATTTATGGTACAAAAGTTAACACTAGTGCTTTAATTATATGGTAGTAGTGGTGGTATTAGTAATAATGTTTATGTAAATGTTTAATAACCAGTTTAATGTGCAGTCTGTCACACCGCTTGATGTTCTTGCGTTCCTCCAGGTGGTGCAGTACATCGGCGAGATCTGCCGCTACCTGCTGTCTCAGCCTGTGCGCCCGTCAGAGCGTGGGCACCGCGTGCGCCTGGCTGTGGGTAACGGGCTCCGCCCCAGTGTGTGGGAGGCCTTCACTCAGCGCTTTGGCATTAAACAGATCGGCGAGTTCTACGGAGCCACCGAGTGTAACTGCAGCATCGCCAACATGGACGGCAAGGTCAGGGTCTGGAGTGGCTCCATAAGAGTCTGCGGTCCAAGCTGCTCTTTTAAGCATTCAGGGTTTTTTTTGTGTGTAAATTAAAATTAATTAATTAGTAAACATTAAATTAAGAAATTAATTAGTAAATAGATAAGTGGGTAAACATTATACAATGCAGTCACAGTGTTATTGATAAAAATCACAAAATCAGAGCCATAGATTCCAGCACTTGTGGCACATGTGATCAGTGTTGCCAGATCCACATGTTTCATTTTTTGTTGTTGTAGATTGTTTTTTATTTGTTTTAAAATTACATTTTAGGAAAATATTTTTGCTTACATTAAATTAATTACTTTCAAGCTAAATAATAAACCCTGAGCGCATATCTTAGTTATTTTCAATGCATTTGAAATAGAAATAGACTATTAATCTATGAATATACCTTTTGCGTGTCAGAAAACCGGCCCAGTCATTCTCCTGTCTTTACGTTATATGATTTGTTTCTTTGTAAATACTACAATGAAGAGAGTTATGGCAACCTGGCAACCTTATGTGCATTCATTAACGATGGGACGACTTTAGGTGCTTTATTCGTGCGTCTCTTGTCTGCAGGTGGGCTCGTGTGGCTTTAACAGCATGATTCTGCCGAACGTCTACCCCATCCGTCTAGTGAAGGTAAATGAGGAGACCATGGAGCTGGTGAGGAATAAGCACGGACTTTGTGTTCCATGTCAGCAAGGTGAGTTTTCCATACTGTACGCCAAGTCGATTTTGCATACTTATATTAATACCTTAAATGCTTAACTCACTAGAGGGCGCACCAGAGCTGAAACAATGTGAGGTCTGTAGGTTGGCATATCAACCTATATATTATATAATATGTAGGTTGGCATATCAACCTATATATTATATAATATAGATAAATTAAAAGGGTCTCTGCTCTATAAGTTGTTTGCAAAACTTTCCACATTTGTTGGCGTTTTAATAATTAGTCATATTGTTTATATAATACGCCTTTACTTCTAAGGTTTTTATGAAGTTCAAATCCAGGAAACAATAAACATAACCTTAAGATCCATTTTTTAGATTTTAATAAAAAAAATAAAATAAAAAAAAATAGTGAATAAGATGGGGGTACTAAGGAAGCATGTGTAATAACCTGAAATTGCATGAAATATACCAATTGAGATTAAACGTATTTTATTAATACAAACACAAGTAGAACATAAACATTTGTTTTTTAAATGCAGATGTGTTTCAAGGCTGCTGCTGATGCCATATTGTGTATATACTGCTTATCACACTATTAGAAATACAGTGTACATTCATGTGGAGAAACAGTCTGGACACACGCGACCACCATCTTGAATAGGAAGCATTATACTGCTGGTCTAAAATGGTTCAATCTGTGCCTTGTCTCTTTTCCAAACCATGTTATTCAGTTCATCAGTTAACCGTCTTTTTCCCCGTTTTATTCTCAGGAGAACCCGGGCTGCTGGTGGGCAAAATAAACCAGCAGGATCCTCTGCGCCGCTTTGACGGCTACGCCAACCAGGAGGCCACCAAGAAGAAGATCGTCCATGATGTTTTTAAGAAAAATGACTCTGCCTACCTGTCAGGTAAATCACTTTTTAACTATAGATTATCACCGTATTGTTGTGGAACCTATTCAATCTTCGATGTGCTTCATTGTACAACAGTTAGTCCTGGGTCTGTATGTTGGTTGGTCAAGCAGCATTCCAGGAGTTTATATTTCCTATAAAGCACTGGAATGTATTTGTGGCTGTGTATATCACTTCCTAGTTCCACAATAGCTACCAAAGGGCAGTTAGCGACAGCATAAACTAAAATTAAATAATATAATAAGCAGTACTTTTTCAGGAATTTAATTAATGATAACTTAAAATATGTACACTTGTCAGATTCAGATGAAAGGAAAGAAAGGTCGCCAGTTTTACCGATAACAGGCTATGAAAGGAGTGTAGCTTCTTTGGGTTTTGTTTCTTTTTTCACACCCTTGATAGAACACTTGAATACATTGCTTATCTGCTTTCATGGTAATTCTGACCTGAAAGGAAACATTGCACCTCGTCACATTATTGAATAAATGATTACATCAGGTGATGTTCTGGTGATGGATGAACTCGGCTACATGTACTTCCGGGACCGCAGCGGGGACACTTTTCGCTGGAAGGGTGAAAACGTCTCCACTACTGAAGTGGAAGGAACTCTGAGCAGCCTGTTGGGTCAGACGGATGTGGCAGTGTACGGAGTTGCCGTGCCAGGTGAGGGCGTCGTTTCAGGAACTAACAAAAAGTGGATTCTAGTAGTGATATAGATTTGTACATAATTTTATAGTCAAGTAGATTCAGTCACTGTGTCCACTCATTAATATGTGATGTTCAGCTCTGACCTGTGAAGGGATTTATTTTAGTGATGTGTAAATTACAGGAGTGGAGGGGAAAGCGGGAATGGCTGCTATCGCCGACTCCGCAGGGAGCTTCAACTGTGAATCGTTTCTCAGAGAAGTCCAGAAGGTGTTGCCTCCGTACGCTCGGCCAGTTTTCCTCCGCATCTCTCCACAAGTCGACACTACAGGTGGGTTACTGCCTCACCTCACACACAAGTCTTTACACATTTCATATAAGACTTACATCATTTATCATCTGCCATCAAAATGTTCTTCCTAACGCACGTCCTTTGAAACTATTCAAGGGAATTTAGCCTTCAGAGGATCTTTATTAGGAAGCATATTTCCATGTTTCCTAGCTTTCCAATACATTACATTTTTTTCTGAAAAGAAAAAGTGAATAAAAAGGGGTGGGTCAAATCTGCTATCTTTAACTTCTCCCAAACCATTCATACGAATATAAACAAACTTGCCCACACCTTTTTCAGGAAGCATGCATGTATATTAGTTGCTTAACTTTTTACCAATTTTTTTTTCGTCCAATGTAAAGACGACTCCCACTAAGTGTCCGCCCTTAAGAGAGTGACCTCAGTCGTACAAAGCACAAAGCAGCCGTAGAGAAAAACGCTGCTTGGGATGGTGAATTATTACTGAATTTACCCTCCAGTACTTATTGTATACCAAAGAAAATGAGAGCGCATACCAAAGAAAACGCGCTTCCATGAATTACAGTACATATACAGTAGGGGTAACTCCCGGTATTTTACATTTTAGCACTGAAGGAAACACAGCAGTACAGTAATGTAAAGTATACAGGTTTAATTTTACATGCTTTTTTTTAAGGGTAATGTATTAAGCTGAGTTTGAAATGGAATGAAAGTGTTTTGGGAGCATATATGGGGGCATATTTAGAGTTTAAACTACAATAACTGGCATTATAGGCATTTTTGTGACCACATCCAAAATTCAAGTTTTTTTTGACCGCCGCAATTTTTGGGGCTTGACTGTATACAAGGGCAGTGGTAGCTCAGAAGGATAAGACACTGAGTTACTTACGGGAAGGTCAGCAGTTTTAGCCCCTGCTCCATCAGGAGCCTGTTCTGTCTGTCCTGAAGACTTCCTTAACACCAAACACTTCCTTAATTCCAAACACCTTCCATAAACGTTAAATAAACCAGAAACAACAAATCTACAGTCTGTAATCATTGCATTCGGCCACCCGCTTATATGTCGATATCGTTTCTTCCCACAGGTACATTTAAAATTCAGAAGACCAGGTTACAGAAGGAGGGATTTGACCCCCGTATCACAGCCGACCGCATCTACTTTTTGAACTCCAGAGCAGGACGCTATGAAGGGGTGACTGAGGAAATGTATAATGCTTTAGTGGAAGGTAGAATAGCTCTGTAAGAGAGCACGAGCATGTCGGGTAAAGCACTGGCATTTCAGGGATCAGTTATTGAGATACAAAAACAAAGCGAACAGGATCTCTGCTGTGGATTGACTGCTAGGATGTAGGAAGAAAACGTTTAACGATTAACAGTGTTTAACTGAATAGCACTATATTTTTTTAAAAAGTGCTCATTTTTACATTTTACAGCGTGTAAATTGTGCCTTTTTGCATGAGACGCACATGAGTTGGAAGGGTCCCTCAGCGGGACGTTGTGTTACCAGCGAAAAGCTCACTGACGGGTTGGTTTTTATTTGGAGACGTGTTACTTTTAATCGAGGTCAGATTATGCCTGTGTGTTGATTTAATGCTGAATAGAAGTTTTACATCACGCCACGTGTACATGACGAGAAATATTCTCCTAAACACTAGAGCTGGTGATTTACTTGCATTATTGTCCTACCTGAGTTACGACCCGGCAGCACAAACGATCAAATCCCTCAACATTATATTATCCTTTATTGACCACTTTTGTTTTAAAGACAAATACTTTTAAGCAATACATAAAACCTTCCTAAAAAGGGAGCATATAGTTTATTATTAATAATCCCTGTCTGGTTTGCAAAAACACTAACATCGATGATGTTTTCCACAGATTGTGTGCGCGTGTGTGACCTTGTTTTTAGATGGATTTTTCTAAAGACATTTTAATATAAAAGTGCCTTAAATCCCTCCTCCCTGAATTTATCAGAACATAATCTTTCATTATAGTTCAATTAAATTGGAGGTTACTGTTACCCTGTTACACTCTGTGGCTCATCAGCACTGACATTTGTTCTGTTTTAACATGATGTGAATTTAAATTGATAAACTAAAATAAAACTTATTAAAAAAAACATAATTCTTGGAAGAGCTTTACTTTTTTTGTCTGATTTTATAACGAAATCCAAAACATAATAAATGAGAACATTTTGCATAACTTGAATGTATTTAAAGTAGGAGTGGCGATATGACAAAAAAAATTATAACAATACATTCTACAGTGTATTACTACAGTATGTATAGGAGCATGGTTTTACAAAAAGTGTTTAAAAAAACTTAAATTTTATAACTAAAAAATATGAAATAAAGGTGTAAAATAAATAATTTCTTTTCATTAAAATTTTAATTAGTACAATTTTTAAGATTTTTTTTACAAATTTTGAAACTTCACTTGTTTTCTATCAGAATTATAAAGATACCGACTCAATATGATTCAGTATGTTGAATGAATATTATAATAATAAAAAGGAATATCAATATTCTTATAATGCCTGTTATGTCTGTAAGTATTTTCCAATTTATTCTTTGTTACAAGATCATGACTTTTTAACAATGCAAAAGTAAAATTTTATTTTGCAGTTAAAAATTATAACAAAAACTAACTTTGAGTAAAAAAAAATTTCATCACTATAAGAAAAACATATATATATTTTTTGTCTTTGACTGCCTGTCTGTGATTTACCAATGGAAGAAACAATTAGAAAACATTACTAAGTACACACTAAGTATCTTTTACAATAAATGTATTTTATTGTGCATTATGTAAGGATGTGCTAAAAACTTTTGCACTTTCAGGTAACTGCATTTGAAGTTGTCACTTTCCTGTGGCATTAAATGACTATCTGCCCCCGTAATGTAAATGTGGTCAGAAGTGTGTGTGTCTGTGTGTGTCTGTGTGTGTCTGTGTGTGTCTGTGTGTGTGTCTGTGTGTGTGTCTGTGTGTGTGTCTGTGTGAGGTTTTTCTCGGTCTAGTGCTCCACTTTAACATACACACATGCTGGAAGCACTCTGAGTGGATGTTCCTTGCAGGCACTGCAGAAGTAAGGAAACACTCGTGGTGAGATGATGTCGGTGAACGTGTAGAGCGGCGTCCTCTCTCTCGCGTCATAGAACGCCACCTTCG
Source organism: Clarias laeviceps (assembly GCA_030014305.1). Classification (NCBI taxonomy): domain Eukaryota; kingdom Metazoa; phylum Chordata; class Actinopteri; order Siluriformes; family Clariidae; genus Clarias; species Clarias laeviceps. The sequence continues at coordinate 31,565,460 of JAQMYJ010000023.1, read as the reverse complement.
ACCTGTCCATATCCAACACCACCCTCACCACATCCGGCTGCTTGTTCATGGTTAGCGACGACCACGGTGCAGAGCAAGCCTTGTACTCGCCGTTCCGCAGCCGGATAGTCCAGAAGCCCTGCGCGGGCGTCAGCACGTTCTTGCCCTTCCTCTTCACCGATTCGCTGGCTACCCCGATCACCCAGTAAGTGTTGTTTTTGACTTCCACCTCCCAGCTGTGTTTGCCCGAGCGGAAGCCCTCAGAGCCCAGCATCTCTGCGCTGACGTCGAAGCGCTCAGGGTTGTCCGGGAGCTTGAAGATCTGGGAGCAGCACTGAAGAGTCGTCAGGTCCTGGGATAGCTGGAAACAGCTCGCTGCTGTGTTTGGGTCCAGGATCACAGGAGCTGCAAATGTTTAAAGTCATTAAATAAAAAAAGCTGGGGTTGGCCATTGTTGCAATCCCATTGTCTGTTTTAAAAAAGCTTAACATCAGATCTTTCAAACAGATTAATGCAAAATGGACTGCTATTTAAATATTAGTGATGTAATCCAAGTGAGATCTTTGGACTACCCTGAAATTATTGTACATTTAATACCATATATTAATTTTTAGAGGCCCATCCTGGGGGCTACAGAGTTTTGAGCTTTTTATTTGTCAACCGTAAAGGAAACCGTGTCTAGATATTCTAGTGCAAGTTTGTGCTGTAACTTTGTCAATCCCATGAGATGTTAAAGATTGTCTGATTTCTCAAATAAGAAGAAATTGCTAGTGGTAGAATGTCGGTGTGGTGTTTAAAAGCACAAATATTTCACTAAATCCAAACGTAAGGGTTTGAAGCTGTACGATGAGTGTTTAGAGTGAAGCTACACAATGCAGTTGTGCTACGATACATCAAACGATTGATTAGTTAGGGATCTGGGATACGATGAGGACGATGATGTTGACAGTGATATTATCTAATCTTAGATAGTTGACTTAGATAGTATCAAGTAGTGCTGCACATTTAATCTCATAAAAATTGAAATCGTGATATGGACCTGTGCAATTATTTAATCACAAAATGCCGCTATTTTTTACAATTAATATATGCATAGTCAGGAATAGAGTAATTTTAGTATTTGTATTGTATTAGGTATTTGTTTATATTTTTTATATTTTTGAAGTGATAAATAAATATGGGCAGACATCCTCTTATTGAGATCACTTGTGCTATTATTTGGTGTTAATTTGATGAATAAATACGTTTGAATTGAGTACATTTAATGTTACAGTTCACATTGCATTTGTAATACACTGTGTCAAAATAATTGCAATTTGATTTTTTTTTTTTTCAAATCATAAATGTAGTTGCTCAATCACTAACTCAAGTACATTTTAAGCAGGCTGTAAATGAGAATCTTTCATCAGTGCTTTTTGTTAGTGTCAGCTATTCTAGGTTTCAGGTCATAACACGAGCGTAAAAATAACCAAACCCTTAATGAATATCCGTAACGGCTAAATGACCCTGGAGACTTACTATATTCAATGATATTCTTCATCTTCTCCCAGACGTTGAATTTTAAAGAGCCTAAATGTTTGGCTACTTCAACCAAAGACCCTGATATCATCTGTGGTTCCTGGGGGATGTGCCAAGTTCTACACAAAGAAAGTGAAAGAAAATCACTTAATGGATGATGGAACATCAAATATACAAGTAATGGGTGTCTCAGAGAGAGAGAGAGAGAGAGACTCTTCTGAAGGTTGTCATACCTCTTTATGGTTTCCTTGTAATTCTAGAAAGGGATTTAAAAAAAAACTTTTTTGGTGTTAGAAATACTAATAATAATTGTTTGAAAAGTCTTTAACACTGGATAAAGTATATATTCAAAATCGAATTCATAAATGCTTTTACCTGGAGGAACAGGATATCCTGAGAGCTCATCTCCTTTTCAATATACCTGATGGTGTTTGTCAGGGATGCGATTTCATTTTCCATCTCATCAATCTTTTCCTTTATGGTCTCGGTTTTCTCCGCCTCTTCTTTCTTAAGTTCTGAGATTCTGACAGCTTCTTCTTCTTGCAGGAACTTGTGAAGTGCTTCAAACTCTTCTTTGATCTGCCTTTCTGCATGTTCTGCCTGTCTCTGTAATAAAAAATGATAGCACGCCTTCTTTTATAATTGAAAACATTCCCTACAATCTTCCCTACAATTACTGTGCACAGTGGAATTACACTTAATGATGGCTTAGCGAACATTCTTTGTTAGCCGAGAAGGTTCTGATAGTAAGAAAGGACAGTACCTTAATGTGCTCTGCTGTTAGATCATAAGTGGATTTAACATTCCTAAAGAACTTCAGCTTGTCCTGCAGTGGCTTCAGAGCGGTCTTAAGTTCAGCCTGAAACAGACAGGTAAAATGTTCAGATTTGGGCTTCAAGATTTACTACGGCTTGAGGTCACTTTTTAAACCACCAGAGCACATTTATGTCCATATAGCCAAAGCATGGTGCATAAGGTACATCCTTGCTGCTTGGGAATCTCATAGCCGTCATAGCATTAGCATTTGTAAGACGAGAACACATGGCTTCAGTGACGCAAGCAAAGACGTTCCTCTGCCTGACCCAAGTCACAAAGTCAAAGAGGGTATGTGCTGTCAGCTAGGATGTGAGTGATGAACACTTGAGAAAGCACCGGAATCCGGTTTCAGCTTTTTCAGGAGACTCCCTGCCAGGGCAAGCGTACAAATATAGGGATATTTTTGGTAGAGGTTAAAGTCTGGAGAAGTCCCAGCAATATCAGTTTCTAAGTAACAGGATCAAGCCAAATCTTTCATTAATATCTTAATGGTTTTTCATAATGTCATATCATATGTGTTATACATTAGTTCTTTTTGCAGTAACAGGTCTGTCACTTGGCTGATCTGAAGAAGAAAGAAAGGTAGAACATGTGGTTTCAGATCGAATTTCTCGTCATGAGTGTATTGTAAGTCTTCAGCAGGTGCATTTCTGCCGAATGCATTCCCATGTATTTATGTCTCATAAATTGAGAGCAAATACCAGGAATACCTGTTTACCGCACTCTTAAATAGTGATGCCTTCTAGGCTCTTAATCGTTCTTTCATCTAAACATACCTTACAGTCTTGCGACGCCTCTTCCACAGAGTATAACCTATGTGCTTTGTGGCTTCCTGATTCCTTGCACTCGACACATGCCGGCTGTAGATCTTCCAGACAGAATAAGGTCAGAGATTCTCCGTGTTCCTTGCACGCAAAGGGGTTGCTCTTGCGTCGTTCTTTCAGGTAACCCTCACATGTTCTCTTGAGCACCGTGTTCACTACGAGTTCCCCCACGGATGCCGGCTGGCAGCAGAGTGGGCATTCACAGGCCCCAGCAGCATCACCCCAGATGCTCTCCAAGCAGGGCTTACAGAACCTGTGTTTGCAGAAAAGCACCACCGGCTCTTGGAAAACTTTCCCGCATATCGGACAGGACAGGTCATCTTCGTGGACGGAGCGCTTGGTGGACATTGCGTCTTTTGAGCGTGCAGCGTTCACGGCGAGGTTCATATAGGATTACTGTGCTCCACCCACCCCTCCTGAGGGCTCAGCCTCTTCGTGTTATGCATGAGGACTCTGACTTCCAACTTGGCTCTTGATCTAGTCGTCACTCGGCATACACCTGCATATTCAGTGGATCTTCAGAAGGCGATTAATACAAACGAGTGGTGTGTAAACATCCGAGTGAAACCAAAGTAGCAGGAAGGGATCAAATCAGAGGTGATTAGTGACTTCGTCTGGCAGGATCATGTGCAAAGGATGTTTAGGACATGTGGCAACTGATTATGTTCACATCAGCTGAGGAATTACAAGACTGGTTTGGATAAATATAGGCAGCAAATGAGGGACTAAACAGATCTGAACCTTAAACTAAACCAATAATGAATAAGTTACAAGCCAGTGGCTTCAGAGCTGTTCAGCCTGAAACTGACAGGTAAAATGTTCAGATTTGGGTTTCAAGACTTATTACAGTTTGATTTCACGTTTTAAATCACCAGAGCACATTTACCAGAGTCCATATATCCAAAGCCAGTGATGCCTGAGTTACAATCCCAACTGCTTAGGAATCTCATAGCTGTCATAGTATTTGCGTAAGAAGAGAAGACACAGCTTCAGTGACGTTGCAACTCCCTTCCGTTTTTCCCAGTGAGCAGTACAGAAGTGTCCTTTAAGAAACTGGTTAAGATTTAAAATTCCACTATCCAGAGGTTCTTTATTTTCTTAAGGTTTGCTCCTAGAGATGTTCATCACTGCTCTTACATCTGGCTTGTTCATTAGTTATTAAAATCTGATTTGAAATTTATATTAAGCTTTATTTTATTCATTTGTAATATTATAAGGACAAAAATTTGATGTAATTAGGTGGCAGGGTGGCTTAGTCGTTTGTACTGTCGCCTTGCACCTCCAGGGTCCGGGTTCCATTCCTGGTCAGGTTCGATTTCTGCCTCTGGTCTGTGTGCATGGAGTTTGCATGTTCTCCCCCGTGCTTGGTGGGTTTCCTCCGGGTACTTCTGTTTCCTTCCACAGTCCAAAGATATGCAGATTTGGCTAATTCACGTTCCCAAATTGCCCATATTGTGTGTGTGTGTGTGTGTGTGTGTGTGCGTGCGCGTGCGCGTGCCCTGTGATGGATTGGCACGTGTCCAGGGTCTACCACGCCCCCCCCCCCCCCCCCCGGATAAAGCAGTATAGACGATAAGTGAGTGAGTGAGTGAGTGAATGTAATTAAAGGCATCACCAATTAACTTTGCATCAGTAAAGTTAACCGAGAAACTTTTTATTTTTCTACTTTTAAACAATCTGAACAAATAGAATACATCCATTCAAAGTTCATCAAAGCAAATGCCCTGACTTCTAGACCCACAAAACATTATTTGGCAAAACCTGAAGGCTATATGTAGATCTTTATCAATTTTTTGTCATGGTGCATATTTTCTCTTTACTCTATGTAGTCCTGTGCACTATGCTGCTGTACTGCTGTCTCTTGCACTATAGTACTGGATTTCTAGTGTGTACAAGTTATATGGGGGAGTGATGTAGAAATTTAATCTTATGTAATAACAGAACCTTACAAAGGTTCTAAGTAGAGACGTTTCTTTTCTTGGAGCCCCTTGTTGGATGTGAGGTGAATTACAATAAACGGTTCAAATAAATAAATATAATATATATAATTGTAACCATTTTTATATTTACAATAATGCCAATGTTTCAATAGTTTGATTAGGACCATGAAATAAATCTGTGCTGATGGGGTTCATTGAACGTTGAGAGTTAAAGGTGGTCTCAAGTTTGATATATATAACACCACCCTATATATAGAATACACATATGCTTGCTGTATGTGAGTGGTCCCCCCCCGCCCCCAATATCTAAGAAAAGCTGAGATAGATAGATAGATAGATAGATAGATAGATAGATAGATAGATAGATAGATAGATAGATAGAAAGAAACAAGATTTTTTTTTAATGAATATTGATTTATTTTTCAATAATTTTTAATGAAAATTCCCAGCTGGATGTAGGCTTTATTATATAAGTACAGTGGAACCTTGGATTACGAGCATAATTCATTCCGGAAGTGGGCTCATATTCCAAAACACTTACAAATCTAAGCAAATTTTCCCATAAGCAATAATGGAAATTCAAATGATTTATTCCACAGCCCTGTGTGTGTGTGTGTGTGTGTGTGTGTGTGTGTGTGTGTGTGTGTGTGTGTGTGTGTGTGTGTGTGTGTGTGT
>JAQMYJ010000023.1:31541254-31553361 GCA_030014305.1 Clarias laeviceps | reverse complement strand
ACGAGGACAGTGGTGACCCGTGATTGGTTGACGAGGACAGTGGTGACCCGTGATTGGTTGACGAGGACAGTGGTGACCCGTGATTGGTTGACGAGGACAGTGGTGACTAGGGATGTAACGGTATTGTAAATACCGTCGTACCGCAATAACAAATTTTTCCGATAATACCGTGGTCGCATGACTCGATAAAACGAGCGACAACAGACCGCAAAGGATGATGGCCACGCCTGGGCTGATGGGAATTGTAGTTCCCGCTATCTGCCGTTCGCTCATTCGCCTGAGCACTTTTCTCAGAAGACCTATCGTTTTATCGAGTCATTTCTGTTTCTCTCTGAAAAGAAACGAGAAAGGAAAAAAAAAATCCTGTCTCTGTCTGAATAAGTGAGTGAATGAGGTGTGTTCTCAAATACTCATTCAGCACATGGGCCAGCTGCAATAAGTAGTTTCAAGAATACTAAATTGAATCTTTATTTTTTTTTTTTTTACATGGTTTAATAATTTTTTGTTATTAAAATTCAAAAATTGAAGTTCCTGTTTCAAAGTTTACAGATAGATGGCTAATTTGTATGCCATTGATATGTTCAGTGTTCATGTATACTGTTTAATAAACACTTCTGGCACTTTTTTCGAGTGTCTTCATTAGTTTTGTTTTTCCTGTAAATGATTCAATAAATACCGTACCGTGCCATTCATACCGAGGTATTACCGTACCGTGAAGTTTTGATACCGTTACATCCCAAGTGATGACCCATGATTGGTTGGTGAGGACAGTGATGACCCGTGATTGGTTGACGAGGACAGTGATGACCCATGATTGCTTGGTGAGGACAGTGATGACCCGTGATTGGTTGTTATGAAATATGGTTATCCGTGTTTGGTTTTGAAACTGCCACTGAAGATTAGTCATTGCTTGTTAAGAAAAACTTTGCGATTAGTTGTTATGAAAAATGGTGCTGTGTAATTTGTTGGTGAGAACTATAGTAATTCATACATACAATTTATTTTATTTATTTATTTTTTAAGTAAAAAAATGACAATCAGAAAGCCATGAAGTTACCAGCTGTAAAACACACACATAAAATTAATCTAGTTCTCTTTTTTTCAAAAACATCAGATGCTCCACCATCTATTAACGGTATCTTCGGGAAGGAGTGGTGCTTCAGTCTGTGGGACGGGAGGCCCAGGACTGAAGACGAGGCGGTCGAGGTGGAACCGGACGTGTCTGATGAGGTCTCAGTTCTTGCTTTTACTTGAACTGTGTTTTTTTTTTTTTTTTTTTTTGTAGAAATGTAAGTGTGTTAACCGTTTGTTTTTCGGATGCAGCCTGAAAATGATGGCACTGGAGACAGCATGCGTGGGATCAAGGAGGAGGTTTCTGAACAGGAAATCTGCATCATCAGTCCAAGTAAGATGGAACTAAAGACATCATGTATAATAAAAAAAAAGAAAAGTTATTATTAATCAACACTTTTATTAATGTGGTTTAATTCTTCATCATCTTTAATCATGATTGTTCAGTATAGAAAATCATATTTAAGAAAATTTAATTCAAACATAAATTCTAGTTGCGTTTGCAATGGCATGCAATTCGGTGCACTTCCAAAGCAAAAAACAAATACCAAAATTAGATGAGTTTAAAGTTAATGCTTGATGATTCGTAATTTATTTTACCTGTGATACAGGATCTGAGAATCGAAGAAGGACATCCTGCGCGTTGTCAGATCCTCATGACTTTTCGGAAGACGTGGCTACTGACGACGACATACATTTCGTATCCGCAGGATTTCCGGACACATCCGACGTCGACACCATGGCACCGGATTCACCAAGCACCGCCGCTACAAAGCTCATATCTATGGATGGCACCGTTCAGCACGTCATAGTGTCCGGTGATGATGATGACGATGATGATGATGACGATGGCAATAACGCAGATGATGAGCAACAAGCTCGGCTAGAGTTTGAGCAGCACTGCATGCCTATTGAGTACATGGACGGTGAACGGGGAAAAGCCGCAAGCTTTAAGAGAAAGGACGAGGTGGAGCAGGAAGTTGAGCAGGACATTTTAACTGATCCGGAATATATGCCCAGCTCAGGTCGAGGTGGCAGGCACGGATTTAATTACTTCGACAGGTTTAACGTACATCACCAAACAGGTCAGGGCGGCGGCTCACCCGTCAAGACGGACTTCACCTGTGCCGTATGTGGGAAAACGTTCCTGCGACGGAACGGTCTGACGTTACACATGAAAACGCACCAGAAGCATAACGCACACATGTGCCGCACCTGCAAGGTCGCCTTCCCGCAAAAGAACCTCCTCCGAACGCACAAGTGTCTCCCTCCAGAAAAAACGCCACCCAGGACGCAGACAGACATGAAGTTCCGCTGCGAGATTTGCGGCAAATACTTTCACTCCAAAGCCAACCTGAAGGTCCACTACGCCGTGCACACGGGAGAGCGTCCTCACAGGTGCAGCTTCTGCGGAAGAGGGTTCTCGCAGAAAGGTAACCTGACCACTCACGAGCGCATCCACAAGGGAGAGCGGCCGTACGTGTGCACCGTCTGCGGGAAAAGCTTCACTCAAAAAGGCAACCTGACTCACCATCTGGCTATTCATAGCAAGCTCAATGGCAGGATGAGGAACTCTGCGGAAAAATGGCAGTGACTTTATTTTTAATATTACTATTATTGTTCACATGCAGTATAACAAACGACGTTGTGCTGATTTGATCTCTGGAGATTTCCTCAAATTTTTATTTCACTTTCTGTTTCCCCAAGTCTCGCGTTTTTTTTTTGTTTGTTTTGTTTTGTTTTTATGAGGTTGTTAAGACCAAAAATTATACAAGAAACAAAGCAGCTAACATGAAAAAGATTTTCCTTTTTTTTCTGGTTAATGCCTGAGCCACACTAGCACAGAATCAGGCGTTTTTTTTTTTTTTTTTTTGTCCTGATTTTCGGCTGGTCTCAAACAATTGTAGGTGTGTACTGTGTGTGTGTGTGTGTGTGTGTGTGTGTGTGTGGGTGGATGTGTATTTATAGAGCGTACCATAGAGACACCCTGAAATATGAATCGAAAGAAAAAATAGACTTCCTGCAGAGACAACAGTATGAGCTAATCTCAGAACGTTGTGTGGAAGCTTCGGATGTCGTGTCGTGTCACGAACGAGCCTGCGATTAGTGCGATCCTGTACAATAGGCAACACAGAACCGCACGACCTCACAGCTGTCGTCTGCACATTAAACCAGTACAAAGTGACGCTGGTTTTTGCACAATCCTTTTTGGTGTGGCTCCGCTCTGAGTAATGAGCCAATCACTTTGTTGTCTGTTGCCAATCACAGCATTTGTTACCAAAGCCACGTTATTTTCCTAACCCACGGTGCTTTGTGTCATTTCTATTAAATAGATCACATGTTACTCACTCACAGATTTTAACACTGATTTCAAATCGGTGCTCGGAAACATCATCTGGGTACTCGGCTTCCTGCTTAATGAGTTTCTCCCCGTTTAAGAATTGTATAGCTGATACGGACTGCTCGAGATGTCCGCCATGTCTATCCAGTTCCTCTGATTTCCACGGTCCTGTCTTTGTCCTTGGTTTAAAATGATAAATGTTCAATATATTTCATGTTCATCTCTCAGCAGTGAAGGAGTTCCATGCCCTCCACCGACACTCAAATTATCTGATATCATAAGCCTCAGTGTTCTGAAGCGTTATTGATTCACGAGCGTAATTTTAAAGCATGTTGTGTTTTTTACATATATATATATATATATAGTATATATCTATCTGTCTGGCATCTCTCACACTTTTTAACAACAGTTAGGATACACATGTCATAGTGTGGCCCAGGCATGAAGCTTTAATCTCAGCATCTCGTTTCTAGTTCATACTTCAATAGGTAATCTCAAACTACATGTGTTTTTAAAAAAAAAAAAAAAGGAAAAAAAACACTGAATTTGCATCAGTAGTATGGATTTTATGTACCGATTTCAAATATATGATGTATTTTAGACAAAATCTAGTGTGTTTGTGTGTTTTTGTGGTTTATTGTCTTGACACAACATAGAAAAATTAGACTAACACAAACTGAAATTTCAGAAGAAAGTAAAATTAAATAAATATAAAAAACAAATCAAATCTACAGTATGTAAGATAATAATAATAGTAAAAGCTTATTTCAAATTTATTTGGCTTTTTTGCATTGTTTATTGCAAATACGAGTTGGTGTCATAAAAAAATCTACAAAATCTCATTTACGTTCAACATAAGCACTTCAGCTTCCTAGGGTGACAATTCTACTTTTGTATACTTTAATAGTTTTCAGTTGACTCACGCATGTATAATGTAAAATTAATTAAATGAAGTGAAATCTTTTTTTTTTTCTTTTTTTTTTACTAAATTAAGTGCTTACAATGTTTATCAAATTTAATTAAAAACTTTTTTCCTACAAAAAGTACTAAACATGCCACAAAACAGCAAGAAAATAAAAACAAGCTTAAAAACAAGTTATTTTTAAAAGTGGGATATAAAAATAAGTAATGAAAATAAATAATTAAAAAATACACAATAAATAAAACAGTGCTTCTTAAAAACATTTTTTTTTATAAAATGATTTTTTTTTTTTTTTTTTGATTTTAAACATTTCATTTAAAGCCTCACTCAGATCTTGAACAATAAACACTGAACTAAAGACATTACATTAAACATAATGATGTTGGCACAGTACCAGAAAAATAAAACTCCCAAAAGGAAACCTTGTGATAATTCACTTTCTAAGCATGATTTATTAATCAGCCAAGACAAATGTCACTAGAAAGCTGACACCAGAATAATATAAATACTAAATAATCTGTACAAAATGCTGAACAACAGTAAATTCACTGGCTTAGTAAAGACACATCAAATGCAACAAAAACACAAATAATATAAATAATTTCACAAAAGTGGAACAAAATGACTAAAAAAAGAGCAAAAAAGAGAGAAAACGTACTGTTTAAAAGTCATCGTACAAGAATAATTTATTCTATGTTAAGAAAACAGCTCGGGTTTTCACATGCACAGGAGTGTTTTGGGTTTTTATTGAGATTTTACACTCAGCTACCAGGTTATCAGGTTCTGATATACAGTAAGTCCCCGACTTCTGAATGAGTTCTGTTCCAGGAGCACATTCGTAAGTCGGATATGTTTAATGTTTAGTGTAAAATTCAACCCGCTGAACGTCAGGCAGTCACACGCGGTGCCTAACACCGTGTCTCACCGCCAGGCAAACCGCGTAGGTAAGATAGGGGTTATACACCTTTGAAACAAATAATCACACAGGTTTTGGTGCATTATACTGTCGCGAGACTGTGCCTCCAAATTGCAAGGGGAATCTCGGTGATGTAGCGGGATTAGCTCACCTCACTTAAAGGCAGCCCCGGGAAGACAACACTACATAGTGTTTACTGCGCGCTTGAACGGACGCCATTTTGTCTCAGCTGTATTAGACTGTAAACTCTCCGTTCCGTTCATATCTGCAGAAGTTGAAGTAACTCGAACATTCGTAAGTCCGGGACTTACTGTAATATGAAAATGTTCCTAACATCAATAATGATGGTGACGCAAGTATGGGATAAATTACTTTTGTGAAAATCATCAACGATGGGTTGGGATGATGGAGTAGATATTCCATCACCAGCAGTGCTTTATTCCCCTTTCACAAAATGTTTTCTATTTTTCATTCATTAAAGAATAACACATTATATCTGTGTATTAGGGATGTATAGCAATTAATGCAAAATAAATGCCATTTATATATGTTTTCTTTTGAGGTGGCAAAAATGTTGCTGTTCCCCCTTGATCCTACAGGTGGCGTGCTCTAACACATTGGCATGCAGCACAGTATCCTGCATGGTAGGAGTAAATTATTTGCCAAGTTTGTTTAGAATGTTAAGTTAACCCTTTCTTTGTCATATATATATATATATATTACTGCAGATACAGTAATTCTTTCTTCGCATATCCCAGCGTAACTGGGGTCAGAGAGGAGGGTCAGCCAGGATACAGCACTCATGGAGCTCAGATAGGGTAAAGGTCCTGCTCAAGGGTTTAACAGTGGCAACTTGCCAGTGCTGGGGGTTACGCCACCAGCCTTCTAATCAGTAATACACATCTTTAACCGATTGAGCCACCACTGCCCTAATGAAATCTAAAAAAAATTATATATATATTGAATCGGTATACTTATAAAATAATGATAGCAGAATCGCAATACAAATCCAATCAGCGGCTAAATATCGTGATCATATCGTATCGGGTGGTCCCTGGTGATTACTATGTACATCATTCGAGTTTAACACTCTGGAACACTTAATCCTGTGTACCAGTTATTATTTGTATTATATAGTAGTATTGCAGTACTGTTAGTTACAGCAGCTACAAGCAGTCACTCATCCACCAGCCTCTCTTTTTTACTCTTTTAAAATGAAAAAACACGTTATTGAAAAACTACAAAGAAAGTACTCCTTCAAGACTTTTTGACTGTTATAAAGCTCTGACAGTGGAGACTCCTTACATAAGTCTCCTAACACTACACATGTTTTATTGCTCATAAACGTATGAGCTATAGGTAAATGGAACAAAAAAAAGTTTACAATATTTATAAAGAAATTCGATAAAGAAAGAGATTTCTATTCCCATCAGCCATTTTTGCGGACCAACAACACTGCTGTAACTGATACACTTTTACTGGTACCACACATTATATCAGTGATAATACTGTGCTAACGACAAACATGATACAAATAACTAATGAAGGACTAGGTAAAGGGGGTGCCATTAAATTAAAGCACTCGTTAACTACACATCAGCTTAACTAAGCTGGTAGCTGAGTGTCGTGTGCCAATCCGCACAGCGCACAGTGTGTGTGTCGAATGTTCGGAATAACCTAGCTAGAGAGCTCCAGGTTTAGCTGTTGCACTGATGGATGTTGAAGCCGTGTTTGTAAGCGTAGCGTTTTCCGCAGTCCACGCAGCTGTACGGTTTCTCTCCGGTGTGGCTGCGCAGGTGGATGTTTAGTGAACTCTTCTGTGAAAAGCTCTTGGCGCATTCCGGGCACGTGTAGGGTCTCTCTCCAGAGTGAGTACGCAGGTGGATTTTGAGGTACGTCTTCTGAGCAAAGCGCTTTCCGCAGACCGTACAGATGAAGGGTTTCTCACCTGAGTGCGTCCGTAAGTGCACTTTTAAGTAGCTTAAGTAGTTAAAGTTCTTTCCGCAAAACACACATTCAAACTTCTTCTGCTCTGAAGCGGATGGGACGTTTTTCTGAGCGTTCACGTGAACATTAGCAGGAAAGAATCCACCAAATTCCTCTGAGTTCACGTTGGATGACGTGGCGGCGTCCCCAAGAGCAGGTGGTCTCAGGTCCACTCTCATGTCGAATGCCTGCTCGGCTGCACGTCTTGGTTGTGTGTTGTCGAGCGCTGAGGCATACGGTTCAAACTCCTCGTTCGTCTGAGCCCCGTCCAGTTCTGCTCCCGAGAATGCAGGGTCTGTTGGATAATAAAGTAAAATGTGAATTTACATTGCAGAATGTAAACTGTGGGCATGTGGCTTATACACTTCTCATTACCTGCATCTTTCTCACTGCTCGAGTTCACTTGTGGCTTGCTTTTGCCCAGACCATCATCAAACGTCTCGTCTTTGATAATGATTGTATCAGGTCCGTCATCTTCCATCAGATCAACAGCCTTACAGACAGAAATCAAACAATAATTAAACCTGACAGTACTGCCCTCAGGCTGCCCTGCCCTCAGACTGCCCCATCATCAGACTGCCCTACCATCAGACTGCCCCTCCAACAGACCAACAGACAGAAATCGAACAATAATTAAACCTGACAGTACTGCCCTCAGGCTGCCTGGCCGTCAGACTGTGTCACCCTCAGAGTTCCCTGCATTCAGACTGCCCCACTATCAGAGTGCCCTCCCCTCAGTCTACACCACCCTCACACTGCTCCGCCATTAGACTGCCCTGGCCTCTGTTTGCCCCATCATCAGACTGCCCCACCATCAGACTGCCCCTCCAACAGACCAACAGACAAAAATCGAACAATAATTAAACCTGCAGGCTGCCCTGCCCTCAGGCTACCTCACTAGCAGACTACCCTGCCATCAGACTGCCCCATCATCAAACTGTCCTGCCCACAGACTGCCCCGTCATCAAAGTGCCCTGCCCTCAGTCTACCCCACCCTAACACTGGCCCATCAGACTGCCCCTGCCTTAGTGTGCATTATCTTCAGACTGCCCTGTCCTCAGACTGGAGCACCTTAAGATATTTTCTGCCCTCTTTTCTGCCCTTAAATTGCCCAGGCTTAGACAGTGCTGTCCTTAAATTGCTCTACCCTCAAAACTGCCCGCCCTCAGACTGCCCTGCCTCACCGGAGTGCCCCATAGGAGTCAGATAGTGCATTCCTTAAACTGACCAACCCTTAGTCCACCCTGCTGTTAGACTGATCTACCCTCGGACTTCCCCTCTTTAGACTGCACAACCCTCCAAATGCATCACTCCTAGATGCCACGCCATCACCTTTTCCCATCTTAGACAGCCCTTCCCTTCACCCCACCCCAACCTCATGCTCTCATGCCCTCAAAATGTGCCAGAAAACCAGAAACATCCCCACCTTCAGGCTGCAGTTCCCCCCAAAAAAAAGCATCCTCCAAATGCTCCACTCTCACAACCTCAGACTGCCACACCGCCGGACAGCCACAACACTCATTTTCATACTACTGCTGCCACAGTGCGAACGACTTCTAAATTAGTTCAGTACACTACTTGTGTTAATTATGGTATAAATGTTTAACCCTTCATAGATTTACTACACCAGCATCTGAGAAAATACTAAACACACACACACACCTCTATCACACATGGGTCCGCATGATCCTGATGCTTCTGTACCGCACTGGACTCCTTGTCTCTCCACAGCTCCATGCACCATTCCTTTCCAAACACGCCGTCGATGGTGGGACGATGTCCAGCTTCTGTCCAACACAGAGGATACTCATTCTTGCACATGGTAAAGTAATAGTTCAAGCCCACTTTAGTGTACACAAAGTTCTCCGCACACACACACGGTAATCAGTAGCAGAGCATCAGTTTTTATTACCCCAGACAGACCTGATCACGTGTTTCTGATATTGTCTGACACACAGGTAATTTTATTCTAAGTGTAATATTACATGTTATAATGTAAGAGTAATATGAAGGTGTTTCATGTTAAAGATTAAAGTTAGTTTTAACCTAATTTCTGACACTGTTATACACTCAAAGCTTCCTGAGCAAGTAATAGTAATATTGATTTTATTATACAGTAAGTGCAAGAGAATGTGTCCAGTGTCCAACCAAGGTCTTTAATGGTAAAGATATATAGAGAATATCAATACTCAGGCTTTAATGTGAAAGTAACGTAAGATGCATTATGTAAGAATAAAATGGTATTAAATGTATAATAATAAAATTCAGCTTAGCTTTATTTGCTTTGGATAAAATAAACAATACAGTATTAACTTGAATACTGTCAAAATTAATTGCTTTACCTTTATTTGCTCAAAGAGCTTTAATATACAGTAAGTGTATAATAAAATCAATAAAATGCAAGATCTAAGTAAAAGTATGCAGGTCAAATAGTAGTAGTTTTGCCAAAACAGTGTGAAATTAATACTCCAGTATGAAGGTCAGATTAAAACTTTTGAACATCAAATAATAAAATGTCTTTATTTATGTCATCGTGGGATAAATACTGAAGCATTATTATAAGTGTAAGTTACAGTGAGGAAAGTGTTAAGTACTAAGTATTAAGTATTACAAAACTTCCAGTAAATGTTAATTTAGATCTTTGACTTCATACTTGTGCAAATATGAATTTATGAACGTATGTACTCACTAGCAAAAAAAAAAGAAAGAATTAAAAATAGAAACTATTTTTAATATAGTAAAAAATAGAGTAAAAAAAATGCAACTACAGTTACATAGATGTCTGGAGTTAGAAGTAATTCACTATTTGCAGCGATGTGGCTTCCTTTCCTCCAGTTCCTATTTGGCACATTATTTGCAATGCCCCAAGGTTATGATCGGGCCTCTGATGGAAAAAAAATCCTCCGTAAAACCTCCATAAAATTTCACCAGTATACAAGTCAGCAGATTCAAACATGTGAGCTCAGTGACATTACCTTGTTCAAACATCCATCTTCTCTTCACATTCAGATTCTTGGCTGACAAGATAAAATTTTTCTGTAATAAATCATGGCACATCGTTCCATTTCTGTTTCCTTTAAAGAGTCTGAACGTGAAGAGCAGATGCATGTTTGAACAAGAGAAAGTCCCTAAGCATAGGGTGAGGTCCATCCATGTACCACAGGGCACATGCGGCGATGGATACTCCCCACCCCCGATGAGATATCTGTCGTTCCAGAGGAAGTTTCTTACAGGGTCGGGTTGCCCGCTCTATGCCTGGTTGTATCTCAGCAGTTGAGGGTGAGACCTTGCTCAAGGGCCCACGAGTGAAAACTGGGGACCTTCTGATCAGCAGTCCAACACCTTAACCAGTGGACTAGCCCTGTCCCCATCCGTAAGTATCCATAATTTAAGGAAGTTTTATGATTTAAATGTTTGGGAGAAAAGTGGTACAGTGTTTCCCCTATAATAGTACAGGCATGGCAGGCTACCATGCCTACGAGACCTGCCACCAAGCACAACAGCTCATTTTTGCTTTTAATTTAATACCTTCGAATATATTGTAACTGTCAGAAGTATAGTAATGTACTGTAGCTACACAATAATACCAAATAACCTATTTATTTCTTGTGGTAGATTAGAGCTGAACGTGTGTTCAGGAGAAGAAGTTTTGCTGGGATGCCGCTCTGATTATCCACAAATAAAATAACAAAATCCAAGCAAAGTTACCTAGAATGAATAATAATTAATTTAGTGACCTACTTTTGAGACACCCAACTGGCTTATACGTTGACAGGTTGCAAGCAAGGTAACCCAGAGTCTTGTACAAGAGAACCCAGCTTTGCAGGGTGTGATAGCTATGTTCTACAGTTTATATATCATTGATGAATGTAGTGTTGAGGAGAACCGGATTGTATAGTCCAGTCCAGATTTTGTAGAATTAAGAACCCAGATTTTTTTCCCCGGCTCTCTAAGTTAACTTGCTATCTTGAAGCTAATGCTAACTACAGATGTTCATTTGGTATTAAAAATTTCTTACCTCAGTAAGAACCACTCAGATTCATTCAAGCTTTATATACAGTATGTAAGGTGAAAACGTAATATCTCTGTACGTTATAAAAAGAGGACAGAAAAAATACAGAAATCTTTTTTATTAGAATCGATGCAGTCTTGCACGAAAGAACTGTAGCGTGTGCAACCTGTCAGTATGTAAAAATAAAAAGCCATAAAAGACAGTCTTACAAATAGGTCACTAAATTAATTATAAGCAATTTTATTCTAGGTAACTGTGCTTGGTTTTTTTTTTTTTTATTTGTGTAAATTATTAGAACACAAACGTGTCTACTGTCCATCATTGTAATATTATATTATATAGTGAGTAAAAGGCTTGGCCTCTCCAAATCAGCACTACTCTGTAATACACTCATAGAACAAGACATACTGGTCCTTATTACAGTTGTGAAACTTCCCTTGTAGTTGTGAAAAGCAATACAATACAAAAACCAGCTTATTTTTGTCCACAGTCATGCAATAGACAATGTTCTGCTGAAATATCAAAGTGCTTGGCCTCTCCCTCTTCTTTATGTATATTTGTTTAAACATATCCTTTATAAACATATATATACATATACAGTAGGTGGGTAAGCGGTATGTTACTTTTACCATCGCAGCGCACGGCAACTGCATTTGGGTTTGTGCGTTTGCTGGCTTTTACCGCTGAGTGGCGCTTTATAACTACAGACTGTTCGTTCTCTCCAGGATTAATGAGCCGCACGTAGTTGCAGATAAAATCAAGTGAACCATTGTAATTAAACGAATTCATAATCACAGTAGTAACATTACAGTACAAATTTATAATTAAAATTAATTTAAATATTTTTAGGATCGAATTT
>JAQMYJ010000023.1:31524232-31539285 GCA_030014305.1 Clarias laeviceps | reverse complement strand
AGTTTTGATGCCTTCAGTGAGAATCTACCAATGTAAATGGTCATGAAAATAAAGAAAACACATTGAATGAGAAGGTGAATGAGAACTTTTGGCCTGTACTGTATATATATATATATATATATATATATATATATATACACGGTAATGTGAGAGCTGAGCAAAAGTTACTAGTGCAATACTAAGAAAAAAAATACAAGATATACAAAAAGAATATAAATAAAGCATAAGTAAAGTCACACGTAATAATATTAAGGCCGAAATGAATAATATTTAATGAATAATACTAATAAGTAAGTTGGTGTTTAATTTAATATTTAACAAGCACTTTATCACTCATACTGTACACCGTTTCTTATAATGTTAGTAAAGTCAGAGTATAGATTCCATAAAGGCAAAACGCATTTTAATGTATAGCAAACACATTGATACCACTGTTATAACATACAGGACATCTTCTAATCCTGATGAAGTGTGAGAGATTATTCTACAATCACATAAATAAACAGTTCTGTTCACATTTAAGGAACTGATTTATCATTTCAATCATAATGTATGTCACCTCTACTGCTAATATACCCGGAGGGTTTATTCCTTCTATTGTTTAATTTCTAACGAACACTTCTCTGTCACTCTTATAACATAGAGTACTGTATCTTCTACTGGTCATAAGGCTGGAGAAATGATATAAACATTAAAATTCATAATTAACAAACACTTCTTTCATATTATTAATAAAGCTGGAGTGTTTATTCTTTATTCTAAGGTAAAATTAATTTTAATATTTAACAAACACTTTTCTGTCACTCTTATAACATCTTCCACTTCTCATAAGGTTTTGGAAATTATTCTAATGGTCACACAAATAAACATTTCAGATCACTCATAATAAACAGCATCTCTTACGCATCTAAATAAAGCTGGAAAAAACTCAGAGGGGCCCAAAGAAATCTATCTACGTATATATCTATCTATATATCTAATTTCTCCACCTTTATCATGAGCAGTAATAGAAAAGTGTTTGTTAAATATGAAAATGAATTTTACATTTATGGAATCAGTACTCTGGGGCTTTATTAGCATTATAATAAATACTGTAAGAAAGTGTTTGTTAAATATTAAATTAAAAATTTATTTGTGTCATTGTATAATAATTTCTCTAGCTTTATAAGCAGTTACATAAAAGTGTTTGATTAATATTCAAATTCCTTTTTCCCTTTATGGAATAAACACTCCAGGTTTATTAACAAAAGGTCTGCATTATAAGTACAATTTAAGTCTTTGTTAAACATGAAATGAACTATTTCCACTGTAATGCCATTAGAAACTGTGCTGTGTGTAGCAGAAGTGGTATGAGTGTGTGTAGTGTTGGAGTGTATACAGTGTGTGCGTAGCATTGGAGTGTATGTGTATACAGTGAGTGTGTGTGTGTGTGTAGCAGGAGGAGTATGAGAGTGTGTGTAGTGTTTGAGAGTGTGTATGTGTGTAGCAGGAGCAGTATGTGTGTGTGTACTGTTGGAGTGTGAGTAGTGTTGGAGTGCGTGTGTGTGTGTGTAGCATTGTTGTGTATGTGTATAGATGTGTGTGTAGTGTTGGAGAGTGTGTAAGTTTGTAGCAGGAGCGTGTGTGTGTGTGTGTGTGTGTGTACCTCTCTGTGGGCCAGCGTGCTCGTGCTCCCTCTCGTGCTCCCTCTCCTGCGCGCTCCTCCTGCTCGCCTTCAGCTCGCTCTCTAACAGATCGCACTTGTTCTTCAGCGCCTGGTTTTCGGAGATCCTGCGGGAGATCTCTC
Organism: Clarias laeviceps; assembly: GCA_030014305.1. Lineage (NCBI taxonomy): Eukaryota > Metazoa > Chordata > Actinopteri > Siluriformes > Clariidae > Clarias > Clarias laeviceps. The sequence continues at coordinate 31,537,499 of JAQMYJ010000023.1, read as the reverse complement.
TCCGGAACACCGCATGACTCTCCTCCACCAGTTTGCCGATTTCCAGCACGGCTGATTTCGCCAGCATTTCCATAATGGACGCTAACTGACTCTGGAAATGCGAGTCGCTCAGCATCGTCTCCACCATCTTTAATTATTGTTTATACTAATAATCACACACACACACACACACCCACACCCACCTTCTGTAACACTGCCACAACTACTGTACACAGCTCTCTCACTCTCGGTACTGTCTGACCTCAGGCTATTCCCTTACAGCTCTTTTCTTTACTTTACTGTGGAAGGAAAGGGAGAAAGGGATGCTGGGATTGCTTACCGTAACCCTCAGAATAGTACAAGGGCTTGTGGTGTGTACCAAAGGGGAAAGGATAAATATAGCCTGAAGGACGCCATTGTGCTTCACCCTCTCCAAAAAAAACAAACAAAAAAAAACACCAACCCCTGCTCCTTTTAGTTAAAGTGAAGCTAGGAGACCATTTACATTGCGCACGGTCCATCCTATATACATTATCTAATTGTCTAATCCAGTCATTTTTATTTGTTAGATTTCTGTGGAGCTACAAAGAATATTCCTGCTCATAGCAAGCAATTAAAACGAAAAATAAATCATCATCCACATCTCACTGTTAGATCATAATAATAGTGCCAAGGATCTTCCTAAAAATTATTCATTCACATAAACATCTCGTATATCATTTAACTCTCACTTTCATATTTTATTGGCCTAGATTGTTTAGCACTGTCCCTCGCACCTCCAGGGTCCGGGTTCGATTCCCAACTCAGGTCTGTGTGGATTGGGTTTGCATGTTCTCCCCGTGCTCGGTGGGTTTCCTCTGGGTGCTCCGGTTTCCTCCCACAGTCCAAAGACATGCAGATTAGGCTAATTGGTGTTCCTTGATTGCCCGTAGTAATGTGTTGATGAGCATGTGAGTGTGTATGTGTGTGTGCCCAGCGATGGATTGGCACCATATTTAGGCTGCACCCCATGACCCTGTATATAGGATAATACCTTATAGATGATCAGTGAATGAGTAAATGATCTATTCCTGTGCAAGCCCCTCCTCATTTCTTCACATTAAATTAAATGATGTGGATTAAAATAAAAAATCGAGAACAAATGTTTTACTGCGACAGGCTGCAAAGTACCTAAAGCTACAATTTAAAAAACAGTTGTTTATGTAACATCCTGAATAGCAACCTCATTTGCCCACTTGTAAACTTGTCTGTTTTAACCACTCAGCATTCAGCATCACCAGTATACTAATCACCGACCTTATCATCTGCACCAGTTTCTCACTGGTTCAAGCCTTAAGTTAGATGTGGTTTTTTTTTGTTGCTTGAATGATTCATAGATCACTGTGTGGCTTGACAAACAAAAATGTTACTCTGAAACTGGTACAGGGACTGGATTAAAAATGAGAGCAAAAAAAAAAAAAAGCATTCAGTATCACCAGTATACTAATCACCGACCTAATCATCTGCACCAGTTTCTCACTGGTTCAAGCCTTAAGTTAGATGTTTTTTTTTTTGTTGCTTGAATGATTCATAGATCACTGTGTGGTTACTCTGAAACTGGTACAGGGACTGGATTAAAAATGAGAGCAAAAAAAAGTCCTACAGGAAGCCTGGAGAACTATTTCTCAAGACTACATTAAAAGTACAAGATGGGTCTTTGGAAGCAAAGTACTGTATGAGGAAATGAGGGCTTGCTCAATATTTTTGCACAGTACTGTACATCCATATACATTATACAGAGGGGCCAAAAAATGTATACACACTTAATCATGAAAAATATCTGCCTCTCTCTTGACGGTCACATGATAGCATCGACGATGGTGCGCCTACCGATATCTTTAGAGGAAACATAATACTACACATTGCTGCCATAATTCAATTCAAGGTTTAAAAAAGGGCAAAGATAACAACTGTTGAAATGCATATACATTTGGATATACACCTGTCAGCCATAACATTAACAATACACTAACACTATTATATAGCATTAAACTCGTGACAGGATCACGTTACGAGCAAGGTTCACCCATGCCTATAGAGACCAAAAGGCTAGCCATCTGGTCTGATCCTACAGAAAAGCCAATGCAGCACAAATTGCTAAAAAAAAGTCACCATTGGAAATTATTAAGAGACCAAGACTGCAGTCAAACTCCCCAGGTCCCTAGACAAACAAGTCTGATTTAAGGAGGCCCATCGCAAAACCGCAGAGGCCCTACAGAGCCAGCTCCAAAGGGACCAGAGCTGCCGCAGTGGCACAATAGGAATCTACACAATACTAGGCATGTTTTTTTTTCTTTTGCATTGTAATGTAATGGCTGATCGGTGTAAGTAACAAAGCTCACACAAGAAACTACCTGTGAGAAGCATGAACTGCATAAATAGGATGATGCAAACAAGACTGTAGAATGCTGAACGTAAGGATATATTTGACTTTCACCATGGAGTCGTCAGGTCAATACTGGTGAACTCCTTATGGAAAAAAATATCCATGAGACCTCAAAATTCTCTCCCATTTAGAGTTTATGTAGCAGTGGCAAGTAAGGTAGCAAGCAAAGCTGTAATGTCTTGATATGGAAGTCTGAGATAAAACCATAACTGAAACAAGTCACAAATCACCAAACAAATATACATAATCAAAATTAGAGATTGTGCATTTTGTTTTTAAGAAATAACACTCAAAAACATTGGACTGTGTGGTGATTTTAATAGATTTCTTTTGTAACATTATCATTTCCATTTGGTAAATCTGTGAGCCGTCATACTGCAAACATTTGATTTTTATATACCTTGTGAATCAAAACAATAGGCACCTGCGAGTAATTAAGTTTTAACACCCCAGAATTTCAGCATTGTTTACAATACTGCGGTAGTGTGTGGCAGCCCATCATTATTTCTACTTACCTGATCTCTGGGCAGGATTTCTACAGAAATAAATATCTGTAACATTCTGTTAGGGAACGCTTCCAACAAAACCCGCTTTATAAACAGTTAACTAGTTACAGTGTTGAATAAGACATTTCCCCAGTGAATAGTTAAGGCATAGATATTTTTAAAGTTTTTATGTTTTCTTTAGCTTGGTTTAAGAGGGAAAAAAATAGTTATAACAGTTTTTCCTCCCTTAAAATGTTACTGGAACACATTTCACAAGAAAAAAGTCTAAATCTTAACAGCTTAAATCTTGCTACATTGAGAAATCAAATTTCACACAAAACAGGTAATAAGCTAGCCAGTCACTAAAGTAATGTCAAAAGAATAATTTCACACAACATTGTGGACAAGCAAAGGGGATGTTAACTAACAAACAGGTAGTTATTTAGCTTGAAATACTGATCAAATAGTTAGATAGCAAAGCTATAGTCACCTAAATAACCTCAACTGAAACCTGTGGTAAGTTATTTTAGCTATGTTAGCTAGCTTGCTAAATTACAGAAAACAACTCGGTTTGCTAACTAAAGGAGCCAAAAATATAGATAGATAAAATAAAGATAAGGCTAAAATTACGAAACTTTGTCTAAATGCTCAGATAACCTTAACAGAAGTTTTTGTTTCAGTAAATGTTAGTTAGCTAAATAACTAGGCTAGCATTTCCCATCTAACTCATTTGTTCATTATTTAAGCTTCATGTGATCTAGCTCGTTTAATGCTAGTTCAGTAGATCTCTTCGCTATCTAGCTTATGTTAGCTAGCTAATATAAACAAAAAAAGGCCTTTACCTACCACAGTTTTACAGTTTAAATTAAAACCATTGGGGTAACCTTAGCTTTATTATGAACATACCTTTCCACAGGTTGTTATTACAGTTTCATTAGCTAAACAGCAAGCTTAAAATTACTTAGCTAATATTTCCTGAAGCACCAGCGTGTATGGTAATTCTTAGCAAAGCTGGCTAGCATGTAAAAGTGTTCTTGATGCTTAGGAGGTCAAGTCGTCAGTAAAATCTCAGTGAACGAGGCCTGAAGAATGTAGCCCGGATCCGATCTCAGTTCTGACGTTCAAATCACTGACGTCTGAGTGTACAGCCAGATGTTTGTTGAGATTGAATTTCTTGGTAAAACCTTTTCCGCATTTGACACAACTGAAGGGTTTCTCTCCAGTGTGAGTTCTCTGGTGCATGTCCAGAGAGCATTTCTGGATAAAACCTTTGCCGCAGTGCATACAGCGGTATGGCTTCTCTCCGGTGTGCGTGCGCTGGTGTGTGTACAGGTGACCTTTCTGCGCGTACTTCTTACCACACAGAGTGCACCTGTATGGCTTCTCACCTGTGTGACTCCGCTTGTGGATTTCCAGCTGGCTGAAACACTTGAAACACTTCCCGCAGAGCGGACACGCAAAGCGCTTCTCTTCCTGGGACCTGGACTCCACGTGCCTCCTGACAGGCTTCGCTAGGAGATAAGGGAGTGTGCTGCCAGTCTCAGAGTTCAAATGCACTTTGAAAGCAGAGGAGTGTAATTTATTTCCAAAAAAGCTACTGTCCCGAGTCTGTGTGTGAGCAGATTCTTCACTGAAATGTCTGGTAGATAATTCCTCAGTGCTGTGTACTGTAAATGTCAATAAAGACATCATAATTATTAATAATTAATATTAATAATTAACACTTATGACTGGATATTAATTCAATTTATAACCTATTCCTCAATTTTTTTTATTATGAACCTTAAATTATGTAAATTTTTACATTACATTTAATATAATAAATTAAATGTAAAAATGTTGATTTTGGCAAATTCATTAATAATAAATAATAAGTACATAACACATTCATGCCAATGCTAGGATAGAGCTTTACTTTTTTATCTCTTTGTATCTCAAAAATACTGAAAATACTACAAATCACATGTTCAAGCAAATGCGGAACTTTTATATAACAGATACAGTTACAGTATAAGAGTAAAAACTATAATCCCCTGGTACCTTAATGCACTTATAATGCACAGCGTTTCACTAGTGCCTGGATACTATCGAGGCAGAACGGCAGAGCCATGATCAGTCTGCCTGCTTCACGCCTGAAATGCCCCTCAGGAACACCGTTAATGGCCCAAACATGTAGAAATGGCTTGGAGCGAGGTCAGGACGGGAACGAGTGCAGTGGGCTCCAAGCCACCTCGGCCGGCATTATCATTCCCGGAATGGTGCAAACGTGCATTCGTTTGAATGGTGCAAACGTTTTTTAAATGTTTGCACCATTCAAATGTTTCACTGTGGCTAAGAGTCTAATCACCATACTGTGCTTAAAGTCTTCTGTGAATGTCAATTAGTTTTACGCCTGCATTCACCCGAAATTTGATGAAGTCCCGATTGACTTGAACACCTCTTGTATATGCTTTGTCTTACATGTCTGTCACCTTGCAATACAAATAAAAACAATCTCAAAAGAAAAGATTAGGTGACCTGACTTTTAATGTGATAAGATACTTAGCACACACTTACCGCCATTCCTCATCTTCTCTCCTCGGGATTCGGCATCCCAGGCTTCCTCCTGTTTGATCTTTACTTGAGAAGTCTGGTTTTCTATGTGATGCTCCTGCTGCAGATTATAGTCATGTTAGCATTAGCATTAGCATCTTAGACGTTAAGCATCCTTTTAAGAATATGTTTCACATGGACATTATTATTTTAAAAAAGCAGCAGGGAAAACTTACATGGTCCTGTTCAGTGGTCAGTGAGAGGTTTAACAAAGCAGGCAAATCTTCACTGGACTCTTCCAGCTCACTCTCTCTAGATACAATCAAAAACAAAATTAGAGGAGGTTTTTATTCAATTTGAGTATTCGGTCAAGCAAGAGCAAATTACCTAGTCTGTAGAATCTTGGTCGCTATTAATAATGTAGGTTTGAAACAATGTATGTTTGAGTTCCTGACCTAAAAAACCCACATATAAATCACATTTACATAATATACCAAACTGATCATAATGTTTCTGATTTACTACTAACCTTTACCTCTATCTCATAAGAAGTTTCAGTGGTTATTACCCACAATGCAATTAGACCACAGGTTGATAGCGGTAAAGTGGGATGTAGTGGTAGCTTTGTCTCTACCTAAAGAAACCAATGGAGCAGCGCTTCACGCTTTTAGTCTAGTGTTTCTAATATCCGGTCCTGGAAGACCCCCTCTCTGCTCCCAGCAGTTACAGTAATTAACAGAATTTTCTGAGTATAAGTATTGTAAGTGTAGAAGAACAGAAAGAAAGACTAAAATGTGCATGGCAGGATGTTCTCCGCAACCAGGACCAGGGTTAGGAACCACTGCTTTAGTACATCAAGATCTCTCTTTTTGACCAGAACATCCTGCTTAAACAGATCAGCTTTTGAAAGCTTTTATGTTAATGCTAATATTCTCATCAACACCACCAATCCCTTAGATCACGGTCTCTGCTGTAATTCAGTGGGACAGTGTTATAGAAGCATTGTATTCTGGGACTTTGAGTCTGGTGTCTGGTGCTTATCATTCATTCATTTCCTTGAAAATTTAAACAGCAGAGGCAGGCAAAATCAATACTGTACTTTCCTCTGATTAAGTAAAAGTATAAATTCCTTATGAGAACTATTACTCAAGTAGAAGTAGAAGTCCCCTATTTCCTTGTGTGCTGTACATAAGTAAAAGTTCACCTTGAAATATTAAAAATACAGGGCTTGTATTTGCTCCTTTTTCATACACCATGCAGAAGGTGAGTTATTTTGGAGTGCAGATATTTGCATATATTTATATGTTATAAGTAACAAGTTGTTGTTGGACTTATGGCTGATCCCATCGAGGGGTCGCCAAAGTGGACCACCCGATCCGCACACAACTTGGCGCAGGTTTTATGCCAGAAGCTCTTCCTGATGCAACCCACCCATTTTATCTGGGCTTGGGACTGGCCCTGCATCCAGTGGCTGGGCTTTGGGCATTCGGTGGGAAATGAACCCTAAAACGGGAAAAGAAACCTACCACCAATGCCCAACAATATCCTTTAATAAAACTACTCAAGTAAAATACAGACACATGAAACATGTATCTAAGTAACAAAGTATGTGTACTTGGCTAACTCACACCTCTGTTTAAGATTAAGCATTACAGTACACAGAATGAAAGGTGTGTATTTCTGGACAAGCTAGACATTTTATCTCTGGCATGAGCCACCAGAATCACTAAACATGCAACAAAAAGTATGAATATGTTTAATAGATTTTATATGTATATATATTTTCAACAGAAACACATATAACGCATATGGTATATTCACCTTTTAATATTGGACTGGTTCTCGGTTCTGGAACTGTGGATGTCTAAAGCGGGGTTGTGGTTCTCTGTTGTGGAGCTGTTCAATGTTCTGTAAGTTTGGTTCTCTGCTTTGGAACTGTGGTTCTCTGTTCTGGAGCTGTTCAATATTCTGGAGGAGTAGGTCTCTGTTTTGCAGCTGTGGTTCTCAGTTCTAGGACTGTTCAATGTTCTGCAGCTGTAGTTGTCCGTTCTAGAGCTGTGGTTCTCACTTCTAGGACTGTTCAATGTTGTGAATGTGCGGTTATCTAGTCTGCAGCTCTGGTTCTCTAGTCTGGAGCTCTGGTTCTCTAGTCTGGAGCTCTGGTTCTCAGTTCTGGAGCTCTGGTTCTCGGTTCTGGAGCTCTGGTTCTCGGTTCTGGAGCTCTGGTTCTCGGTTCTGGAGCTCTGGTTCTCTAGTCTGGAGCTCTGATTCTCAGTTCTGGAGCTCTGATTCTCAGTTCTGGAGCTCTGGTTCTCAGTTCTGGAGCTCTGGTTCTCAGTTCTGGAGCTCTGGTTCTCTAGTCTGGAGCTCTGGTTCTCAGTTCTGGAGCTGTCCTCCAGAACTGATGTACTGTCAGTTCCTGTGTTACCAGAGTCCTGGTTCTGGGTGGTACTATTTGTTGCCACGTGTTTCTCCATCAGCTGCAGTCTCTTCCTCAGGAAGGTGATCTCGTGTTGACCTCGGTTGACCTCAGAGAGGAGGATTTTACATTCCAGCTCCACAAGTTTACTGATCTCTAACACCGCTGTTTTTACCATGGTTTCCATCACCTGAGCTAACCGAGTCTGAAAAGCCGAGAGTGGAGTCAACATCATCTATCCTCTAAATAATGAGACAGTAAATAATTTTATTATAGACACCTGTTTCGGTGTAAAAGCTTTTGAAAGCTGTGATATGCTGTTGATATAAGTTTGGTATTTACGGCTGCTGTACCTCTCAGCTCAGGACTACCGTGGCGGAAAACAAGGAAGATCATGTGGAAGCGGTGAGTCCAGGGTTGCCAGATGGCAGAAAATAAAATCACATACCCCAGTCCCTTAATCTAGAAACTAAATAACCTCGAAGTCATGGGAGTAGTTTAGTTTAAATTTTAATATTCTTTTTTTTTATTTGATTGTTTATAGTCACGTTAGAAGGTGTAAAGTTTGAAATTTGTCTTTAATCAGTTCTTAAAGTGCATTTACTGAATCTGATCCAATCTTGCAACCATCTGGTTACCAAGGCCAATAAAAGTTTTGTTGGTCAGTTCATGAGGTTTAAGTTTTACTGCCATCTACTGAAATGGAGCTAAGATTAAAAATAGATAAAAAATAAATAAATAAAAAAAGCATTCAACTTTATTAAATGTAATAATTTTTAAACATGTTATATAAATCCTGTTAATTTGTGGAAAGTTTCCACCTTTAAATGACTCACCTTTAATATCTTTTTTTATTTGTTATAAACAGTACAGAGATTAGATTGACCAATGTTAGTGGAAGAACTGACACAATTTATAGTAAAATAGATCAAATTAAAAAAATTATATGTATAACTATAATTTTAATTTTAAAAAATAGGCTGTTAATAAATCTAGGAAAGGGTAGGAAATATGCATGTTTTTTGTATATTGATGTGATGGTCAGGTGTCCACATACTTTTGGACATATGCTGTTAATATACTGCGTTGTTTGTAGCAACGTTTGCTGCATTCCAACTGAGAATGTACATAATGTACACAATAATATAGTGTTTAGCTTTCCAGGTAAATTTTAATAATTCATATATATAACGATATTAAAGAGGCAGCAAATGAAAATGTCAAATCATAACAACTGTACATTTCTATTCCTTAAGGTACACATAATAAAATATGTTTTAATCTAAAACAGCTTGATTAGTTAATATTAGAGTAGATGAACTTTAGTTAAGATTGAACTGTATCTAATCTAAACTGATCTAATCTAATATACATTTTTAAGTTTTACAAACTTTTTTTTTGTAAAAAAAAAAAAAAAAAACATTAAGTTTAAGTTTTTTACGTTTTAAATTTTTTCCAATAATTTTATTAGTTGTACAAACTAAAAAACAAATAAATAACAGCTGATGTTTTTTATTAATTAAATTTTCCATCATTACTGCAGTACATATACTGGACGTTTTTATTCATTTGTTTGTTTGTTTGTTTGTTTTGTTTGTTTGTTTACCCAGATATATAACATATTTATTATATACTGTATAATGATGCAGAAACATTAGTTCATGCTTTTATCGCCCTAGGTTGGACTACTTACTGTCTGGATGTTCAGTTAGGTTCATAAACAAGCTTCAGTTAGTCCAGAATGCAGCAGCGAGAGTTCTCTCTTGACCCAGAAAAAACGAGCACATCACTCCTATCTTATCCGCACTGTACTGGCTTTCAGTGAAATTTTGTATGGATTTTAAAATTATACTTTTGATCTATAAAGCTTTATATGGTCTCAGGGAGTTTTTTCTTGCCACTGGCTTGCTCATCAGGGACAATCTGATTATTTTGATTTATACACATTTTTTCCATATATTTTTTTATTCTGCTTTGCGACAATGACCACTGTTAAAAGTGCTATACAAATAAAAGTTAATTAAATTTAATTGAATTTGTGTTTTAATTATTTAGGTTAAAAAAAATGCAGGCAAATGTGCTATTAACATGATGTACTGTATACTTGTTTTGGATCTACTAGATAATATTGTGTTTATAATAATAATAATTATTATAATAATAATAATAATAATATAGGGTATAAATAATCATATAAATAGGGTTATTACATAATTTTGTGTATATCAGTCCTGAACTCATAAGACCCTATGACTATGTTTCTATAATAGAGGAGATTACCTGAGTGGAAAAAAGTTTAACAGACATGTTTCAGGTTTTTACATTTTTAGTTATACGATTAACTTTCCAGAGTAACAGAACAAAAAGGAAATAGAAAATATACAGTATAGCAAACTTAACAGACAATACGTAAATACGTAAATACATAGTAACAATAGACAGAATAAACCAACAAACAAATAAATAAAGACTTTCAAAATGGAAAAAATAAACTAAACTAACTAAATGAAAGAAATCACAGTGTTTTATGGACAAATCTAAATGTCGAGACAATAACATAGAGGATATTGTGAATAAAATAAAAGTTGGAATCTGCCGGTGTCTTTATGGCTGAGTGCGTCTGGCGGGGGGGTTGTACGTGGAGCATTCTGCGCATGCTCACAGCGGCAACAACAGCGCGCACGTGGGAGCCGTATTTACGGTAATCCCGCTGAGCACATGAGGGCAGCTACAGTTCATCAGGCTTCTGATTGGCTTTGGTCACGTCGTATGAGGAAGTACACATCTTTACCAGTTACACTGGACTTCCTAACTAGTTAGAAAGGTAAGTAATAAACTAATCATTTATGTGATTATGAGATTAAGATCAGACCAGGCTGGTGAGAGAACTGTGTGTTATAGTCTGTTTTATCTCGTGCAAACGTTATGTGATTTGTATGTGTGTGCGCGCGCTTAAGTGTATCTTGTATTTTATATGCACATTGTCTATGTTTCTTCCAGCCCCTATAAACACATGATGCTGGAGATCCCCTGTCCTCCATACTGTAGTGTTCCTCCTGCTTAAATATACCTGATCATCTCATTATGCCTCTGGGTGTGTCTGTGTGTGTGTGTGTGTGTGTGTGTGTTAGAGCAGGGAAAACAAACATTACAATGCACAAATCAGAAGCAGATTTGGGAACATGTGCATAACTTAGATATGATATAATGATTGTCCTTTTTCTTTAAACCAGAGCTATTTTAGTCACATAATAACTGACTTCAGACTCTGTGAATTCCTATAACACCTCATTTAAGCCTTCAGAAGTTCCTACATGTGGGCAGTGTCACTGTACCTTCTTTTATCTTTAACAGATTTGCTGTTAAAGATAAAAGAAGAATACGTCTTGTATCCAATTGTTAATATAGTTGTAAGTTATCTGTAAGGAGACGTTTGTATAAGATCTATCAAAGAAGTTCTCAATGTTCATTATGGGAAACTCCTTCTAAACAGTTTAAAAAACAGCTATTTTCCTAGCGTGGCAAGGCTTATTTCAGCAATCGTGTGCTACCCATATGTCCAAACCCTTACTGCTCACCTAACATCAGGACACAACTGTCTCAGGTTTTATTATAATCTGTCTCATTTTACGTTTGTCTTGTCCCAGGACACGATGCCAGGCAGAAGAGTGGTGGTGTTTGTCTCAGCAGCCGAGCTCGGCCCAGCTCTGGCCCATCTCATAGTGTCTCGGGCTGAGAAGACCCTCAGTAGCGGTGCTGGCTCTTTTTCCCTTGGTCTTTCTGGAGGAAGTCTGGTGTCCATCCTGAGTAAGGAGCTGCCTGCGTTCTCGAACCTGGATTGCAGCCGGTGGCTGGTGGGCTTCTGCGATGAGCGCCTTGTTCCTTTCGATGATACGGAGAGCACTTATGGACTTTACAAGGTGAGTGGAAGACTGTGCTGATGTATAGCAGAGGAAGGTCCAGGTGGGGACTGTCAAATTTTACATTTATGATGAATTTTAATTGCGTTTACTGCTGATTTTACAGGACTTCTGTAACAAAGTATATATGATTTATTAATAATAATAATAATAATCAAGCAAGCAACTTATTAGACCATGTATATGGATGTATGTTTTGTACAGTGTGTATGTATCATCTAATGAAGTATTACAAACAGGCTACTGAAGAATAAATTATGTACTACGTGAAAAAAATCTATATAAATAAATAATGTATAATGACAAAAGTGGAAGAAATTCTTGTTGTTCATAAGTTTGGTGAGTTACAACACAAATGTATCTTCCTGTTACACCACAGTACATGACCACAGATCATAGACGAAAGCTTTAAACACGAGTTAAAAGTGTAAAAGTTAATGTACTGTCAATGCAGTTAATGATGAAAGAATTTATAGCTGAGTGCATATAATTGTTTAAATGGGATATTAATAGGATATCATGCGCTGCCTGGCCAAAAAAAGGTCGCCATTTCAGATGGGTCAAATTATTCGGCCGCATCAACCAAAGAAAACATCTAAGGAGAATTGTAGAAACTGGAACTCAACACATTATCATATTAACTTGGAAGGATAGCGCTGAGCCGTCGACTTGAGGAGTATGAGGAATCATAAAGGCGACTGGATAAAATCTTATAATGTGCAACCTTTTTTTCTTTGGCCAGGCAGTACAGTATATAAAATTTTGCACTTTATGATGATAGAATTTAACAATGAATCCCAATCAGCACAAATAGTTCAGATTTTGTGTTTATGTAACAACTGTGACTGTCCTGCTTGAGGCCAGGTATCATCACTAATCCATGAATGTACTTTTTTAAAATTTATTTTAGAACCAGTTGTTTTCCAAACTAAACATTCCAGACGACAGGGTTTTGGCGATCGACCCGTCATTACCGGTGCAGCAGTGTGCGGAGGATTACGCCTGCAAGTTGAGTAAGGTACTCCGATTAAAACAATACACAATTCCAATATGTCGTTTAAGTTCAGAATAACCATCGGCCTGATTTTCACATCTCCTTACATTTCTTCAGGCGTTCGACACTGACCAGACTCCGGTGTTTGATATGCTGTTGCTTGGCATGGGACCTGACGGACACACATGTTCTCTCTTCCCAGATCACCCGTTACTACAGGTGAGACCTGAATGTAGGGATTTTTATGTGCAGAGATAGATTTAAAAACGACATTTTGTTTACATTGAAAGTCCAAGTCCCTTTCAATGTAAACAAAATGTCGTTTTTAAATTTATCTACTTTAAAAAATTTATTATACAATTCAAGTCAATCTGGGAAATCTATTAAATTTTATTTGTATAGTGCTTTTAACAATTGTCATTGTCGCAAAGCAGCATTACAGAATCAAAAGAATTATTTAAGTTTGTATGGAATGTGAATGTGTATGAATCAAAATGGTCAGATAGTCCCTGG
>JAQMYJ010000023.1:31483764-31520867 GCA_030014305.1 Clarias laeviceps | reverse complement strand
CGGCTCTGGAGACCCGTCAATACATAGAAAAGATGGCGTCGGTTTTACCGTGTAACGACCAGCTAATTTTATATTAATTGTGGCTAAAGTGTCACTTTATTTTGGACTGCAAAGCTAAATGTCTGTACTCTTTCATTATATACTGTGTGTATATACAGTATATTCATTTTTTTTGTTTTACAGTATTTAATTTTTTCTTTCTTTTTACTTTTTCTATTACTACTTTCTTATCTATCTATTCCAGTTTTTTTCTGAGCTTTGGCAATACTAATGTAAACAGATGACATGACAATAAAGCAATATAGAATCTTGAGAGAGAGAGAGGAGAGAGAGAGATTCGTCTCGCAGATGAACTACTTCCAGAGCAGGCCACTCTTCGCCAGGAAAGCCCTCCCCTTTAACGTGCTTGTGACGTGCCCTTTAAGCGAGTAGTGGATGCAGTGTTGTCACTGGGTTGAATTTTTGTCGGTCAATTTATATTACCCGAACCTCCTTAAAGCAGTTTTGAATCTTTGATTTCGCTTCATGAGCTCAGTTTAGTGTTTCTGGATACAAGCTGGTGTGTATGAAGGGCATTTTTCGGCGATGTTCGGGCTTGTTTTGTGTCTCTTGTGTTTGCTAAACATTACCGGCCCGGGTCTCGGTTACTTTCCCGAGGAGCGCTGGAGTCCTGAGTCTCCTCTCCTGGCTCCCAGGGTCGTTATTGCGCTCATCTGCCGGAATTCGGCCCATTCCCTGCCTTATTTCCTCGGAACCATTGAGCGATTAAATTATCCCAAGGACCGCATCGCACTTTGGTAAGTCAGTTTTTTTAAATCGTTTTGTTTGGGGGTTTTGGGGGGAAACACACACACGCACACCTACACACACACACTCTCTCTGAGTTCAGCATTGCTTTATTGGCATGAATGTTAAGAAAATCACATTGTTGCTAATCTCTCTCAGATCTCCGCACTGATACAATGTATCAATCAAAGTAACTGTTTTATGAGCGCGTGTAATAAATAACCAGTAAAATAACAATAAGCTTATAATAAATCCTCATACCCCTAGACTGGTGATTAAACTATTAAAAACTTTTATATTGTTTAATTATAATTATAATTATAATTATACGAGTCCATAATCAGATTCTATTAATTCATCATATCCCAGATGTGTTTCTGTGACTGTTTAAATGCAAAAGTAATTAACAAAAAAAAAGAAAAGGAACAGTGATGCAAATTATGACTTTTTTTTTCTGGCTAAAAAGTGTACATTCTCCTATTTATAAAGACTTTTGAAACACCTTGAAGTTAATTGTGGCACATCCACCATCTGAGTTGCTGTGTATAGAAAAGACAATGCATCAGATCATGTGCTTTAGTATAAATCTGTGAATTGTCTTGAAGCTGGAAGTACTTTCTAAGCAGTTGTTCTGGAAAGTTATTCAATATCCTTCTGAAAAACTATTTTGAATTTTTTAGTTCAAAACATTCCAGGGAAAAAAAAAAAGAAGCTTTTTACGGTTTAGGTTTACAGCCTATACCTACTTTTTACAGTTGGCACTTCGCATACACGCATCTCCATCCACCCTGATACGCTGATGCTATGGCATTACATTACTGTGAAAAGTCTTGTGGAAAAAGTGCATCTTGCCTGCATTGGTCTTAAACCTGTGCAAACTCACATATGCTCATTTTGAAGTTGAGTTTTAAGGTTTTGGAGATGGGCACAGTGGTTGATGTCTCCGCTTCTTTGACTGGTCGCTATAAATGCCCAAAATCTGTTCTCTATGATGAGATGACTTTTTAGCACAGGTAAATTTTTTTTTTAATTTTACAAAATTTTACTTAAGAAATAATTTCCGATATATAAACGAGTCTCTAAAGATAATCCGCAGTATGCAAATGCGTTTTTAAAATAATCTGTGATATGCAAACGAGCCTCCTGTAAATAATCTGCAATATATAAGCAATATGTAAATTCACATCACTGTTCTATATTATGGTAAATGTTTTATTGTAAAAAACAAACAAAAAAAACCCACAAAACTATATCTGTACTGTATGTATATGTAAATACGTATATTTTTCACCCTTTTATAAAACACAACAACTTTGGAATGGTGAGTGAAATGATGGAGAGATTTTCAGCTCATGTAAACCACTGATTTTAGTCAATTTTGTTGAAGAAATAGTCAGCAATAAGCAGTTTAAATTTTGCGCATTGTTTACCCACATCATGTTGCATTGCATTTTTTTGTTCTTGTTTTCACTTTGCTCATTTTTCAAATAATAATGTATACCCATTATGCACTTCTATTTTTAATTCTGTTTTATTTTAGTAACTGTAAATATTGTACATTTTTCACCTTTTTTTTGTTAATATATTTTTTTAATTTATATTCTTATTACTTTATTGTAATATTCTATTTTTAATTTGGGGATTTCACTGCATGTCATATGTCTGTGCCTGTATATGTGGCAAATAAAAATTTGAATTTAGTCCAATGTAGCTATAAACATTTTTTCAACTCAACATCCTGTCTTTTTTTCCTCTCTCGAGACAAAAACTCCACTTGTCATGTTAACAGAAATATTTAAAAATAAACTACAATTCCATGACGAAAGACATAAAGTTAGAGCTTTGCATCTCCCTGTTACAAAGCCATGACACTGGATGCACACTAAATAAGCATCTGCTGATCTGAACAGATGAACAAATGAACACCTTTAGACCATAAAGCGGAAAGCGACGAGATCTTTATCTGAGAACGACATGTGAGCTCTAAGTCTTTGAAATGCAGCCGTGATGATAAAATCTGAATCACTACGCGTCTGAAACTCTGTGTAGTGTTTGTACTAGTTTGAGTGCCGGCAGTACAGGTAGAGGCCTGCTTCTGTCTCACACACTCCTCACGAGCTTCCTCAGGGTAAACACACACACACACACACACACACACACACACACACACACACACACTCACTGGAAAGTGCATTCACTCTCATTTCACACTCAAAAGTCTGAGAATGAACAAGAGCTGAAAATCAGCCGTGTGTCTTTTCCTACTCTGAATGTTAGGTGTGTGGTTTTTTTTTTTTTTTTTTTTTGCACAATGAGGGAAAATATTAGCTTTAATGCCACTCAGCTCACAGTGGGAAAAGCATGTGGGGAAAAAATGACAGACTCTCGGCTGCAGATTAATAGTTTGATTGAATAAAACTCAGTTTTGTTACTATGATGTTCTCATTGGGTGCAAACTTCTGTAAGTAATCATACGATATACAGACCTTACATTTGTCCATATTTATATTTTTTTGTAATATGACCAACCTACATTTTCGAGCAGTTACACTAACACAGGAATGTAAATGCTAAATTATCACGCTAAGCCGACCAATCAGGCTTGAGAATACGACAGCACTGTGGTGTATATAATATAAACAAATGCCAAATAAAACCATCATGTCTGTAAACTTAGAGGGGCCTCGTTGTAGCTATGCCAGTGTCCACTATCTGAGGGGTACCATGACCCAGAACAGCAAGGAAATTAGGAGGGAATGCAAACATCTGTCCAGCAGCAGCAGCTGTGTATTCACAAGGGACAGAGCATAGAGATTTGTGCAGAAAGTGTTTTTAGTGGAAATATTTTGCAACTGTATTCCAAGATCACTGTCTTAGCCTGTGCCAGGAACAAAATCAAATAAAATATATTCACTGGTATGGGATCATTATATCCATCATGCTTTCTAGTGAACAGAACTATCAGCTTGTTGCTGATGAGAAGGACAGTAGATGTGTTTGCATGGACAGCTAATAATAGGAATAATGGCCCAATCAGGATATAAATGCAGCATGAAAACACCTCAATCGGAACAATCTGACCCGATCCGGCCTCATCGGAATGTGAGTGTGGTGTGTAACATTTCGATAATCTATTCAGTGAGTAAATATTAGCAGTGTAAACACTTGATCAGATCGTTTTTCTCTTGTTGGAATAAATATATTCTTTCTGAATGTGGGGGTAACATTAGGTGATGTGACAAATTTCTAAAAATGAAACCTTGCTTCGATTCCTGATTCATAAACTCTATAAGAACGAACATCTCTCTTCCAGCAGTTTTTACATCAGATCTTCCACTGGGTCTCTGGCTGAGGCACCGATTGGCTTAAATTTCCTTTTTTCCTACTTAGCAATATATGATGATGTGGAAAATCTCATTCTCTCATTTAAAGTTAATAAGCCAAAAGCAAAAAACCTGATATAAAATACAAAGCACCAGCTCCTCTTTCCTGGAGATTTTTCTTTTTTGTATGTCTATTACTGTATCTTCAATGATGTTAAATGTACACTGCATTTTCAGGTTACAGTTACAGGCTCTGAAAGCCAGTGCATTCAAGCCCTTTCGCTTGTCCTGCCAGAAAGGTATCAGGTACCACTAGAGGAAGCTCCAGAGGCAATGAAAAGCCATTTGTGCATAGACTTAAAAGAAAGGCCTGTTCGTAGGTGATATTTAAGAAAAGTGGAGATCAACGATACAGTACGTGTTGCCGTTTTTTTAAAAAGAGTAGAGTTTGCATGGTACAGCTCTCCAAGAGGATGGCACTGTTTGAGTAATATTTACAGTACAGTATGTGTGTAAAACTGTATGTAAGACAAAAAAAAAAATTTGAAAACAGTGTTTGTTTTTTTTTTTGTTTTTTTTTATCCAGAATCAGTGACCTAATTCAGTGCTATAAAAACGCTTGAAATGTTACACTTTCACGAAAAGAAACCTAACAATAAACAAGCAATGTGTTGTAAGTAATTTTAATTAACAACTTTAATTAATTCAACTTTGTATTAGACCTCTTCACATCACCCATTGGTGATTATATTCCTGTAATCGTTAAGTCTAACCTCTAAGTGTGTTATTCTGAGTGTAATATTAATACGCTAGTTACAGCTGCAAAGCACATTGCAGGTTTTTATTAATGTGCTTTTTTTTTTTTTAATACAAAAGGCGTTCAAGTCAAAACAAGACTTTTGATTATGCAGAATAACAGTTGTAGTTATAAAACTCCCTTTATTTCTCTATATAATCCCCTCCTACACTAATGTGCCTTGGAGCGAGGACAGGACTGGATGTGGCAATAACTCCTAGCCGCATTCCTGTAATCTGCAAGTGGTTTTTGGTGAATGATTGTGTGTACAGTTGCCACAGACAGATGTGTCTCTTCTGCAAGTAAGGCGACTAATTATCTATCGATTCTCAAACATCAGGTGTTCCACTCGGTGAATGTGCAAAGGAACAACTGCACTGGCCCCCGAGCCACCCTAACCGGGATCGTCGTTCAGCAGACATATGGGCTTCTTCAAAATGTTTGCACAATTCAAATGTTTTACACCGACTGAGAGTCTCCTCACCGTACTGTGCTCAATGTCTTCAGTAAATGTCATTCGATATTATACATTTTTATCACAAGTACCAGTTTGACTTGAACTCTCTTCGTACATTATAATTTCTTATAAAATAGACCTGCATGAAGGATGCTTCATGTAATCTTTAAATTAAATGTTTCCACGTTTGTGGTAAGGAGATGTTTATGTAACATTTATATACTGCCTGGCCCAAACTGTCTACATTTCAGAAGGGTCAAATTATTCAGTTTCATCAAGCAAAGAGGAGACTAGGGAGGCTTAAAATTACTGGAACTGGATTAAGAACCTCTCAGCATATTATCAAAACCTGGAAAGAGAGTCCTGAACCATCAACTATGTGGAAAAGCATGTGGTTCGATAAAATCATGAATGGAGATGACTTAAATGCTTAGTGAAGTTGCATGAGTAATAGTAAAAATCAGAGCTATGTTTATTAGTGAAAGTAAGAGCATTTTCATACACACACTGTGAGAACTCAGAGGATTGGGACTAAACAGCGGTGTGTTCATTAGAAAACAACTTGTTAAAGACTCGTTAGAATAAAGGCTTGAATTTGGAAGCATAAAGATTAGACTTTTGAGCAATGGAAAAGGGTTATGTGGTCTGATTAGTACAGATGAGCCCTATTCCAGATCGATGGGCGCGTTAGGGTAAGAAGGGAAGTGCATGAAGCATCACCCATCATGCATAGGGCCACGGTACAAGCCTCTGGAGACAGTGTTATAATCTGGGGTTGTTCTTGGGTCTAGGCTCAGATCTAGCCTCAGCAACATTATGTGACAATAAAATTATGTCAGCTGATGACCTGAATGTACTGAATGATCAGGTTATCACATCTATGGAGTTTTCCTTCCCTGGTGGCACAGGCATGTTCCAGGAGTGAAATTGTGAAAGAGTGGTTCTGGGACCATGAGGAATCATTTTCACATATGAACTAGACACCACATTGTGTGTGAGCTTAGTGTGTGTGTGTGTGTGTCTGTGTGTAGAAGTCGTCTCCAGTGTCAGTGCTTTGTAACAGTCAGCGATAAAGCTGCAAGAACAGCTCATTCTGGGTTTTATATGTCCTCATTAATATGATAAGCAGATTTTTGTGTTTTAATAACTTTAAAAAAGAAAACAAATAGCTTTGGGCGTTCTTATATTGATGACCCCACCCATCTGTCAACTATAACAGCGAGCCCCATTATGTTTTATTGGTCAGTTAATGGCTTATAAGCCTTAAATGGAAGAGAAAAAAATCCCATCTGACTACTGAGCAGTTTCACTTCTCCTCTATTACTCAATTAAAAGACCTTTTGTTTTAGAGTACAGTTTTGTTCCCTTTTGTGTATCATAGGCGCACTACAGTTCGAAATATTTTATTTTGAAACTGGTTTGGGATTTATGCAGTATAACACACACCTGTACACCGTATGCTGGTGTAACTGCACTGATTAGGCCGCTCTCTTGCAGCTGTTGTATTCACAACACCTTAAATGTGTCTCATTTTGTGCCGCACAGGGTTGCGACCGATCATAATGCAGACAACACGACGTATATGCTCCGAGACTGGCTCGTCAGCGTACAGAAGCTGTACCACTACGTGGAGTGGAGACCTAAAGAGGAGCCCAGGTTTGTAAAACAGATTAGTAGTTCTATTGTAATAATTTTAGCTCACTTGTTCTCAATTCACCATAATTGTGCAGTCTTCAGGTTTTACAAATAAATATTTCCCATTGCTTCAGTGAATAAACACTGGTCCTCTGGTTCTGTACAGTACATGGTATTTAATTATGAGGAGAGTGACATGGTCCTCCTTCATCTCCTTCACTGACTTGAGATGCACAGAGAGACGCACAGTCTTTTCTTCACAGATGATGGCACATGTAGAGGCCATGCCTCTTTTACTGAGACTGACCAGTACAAAGGCCACGCCTCCTTCACTGAACCTGACAGACAGAAAGGCCACACCTCCTTCACTGACCCTGACAGATAGAAAGGCCACACCTCCTTCACTGACCCTGACAGGCAGAAAGGCCACGCCTCCTTCACTGACCCTGACAGGCAGAAAGGCCACGCCTCCTTCACTGACCCTGACAGGCAGAAAGGACACGCCTCCTTCATTAAAGCCTGACAGGCAGAAAGGCCACATCTCCTTCACTGAACCCTGACAGGCAGAAAGGCCACGCCTCCTTCACTGAACCCTGACAGGCAGAAAGGCCACGCCTCCTTCACTGTGGCACTTGTCAATTGGTTTTGTTTTTTATTTCAACAAATTATGAAGAACATTTTGAGCTGCAGTATGTTTTCATATCTGTCTTTATTTCTGCATCATCATCATCAGTGCATACGGTGACGAGGAAGGACCCAAACACTGGACAAATCATCGATACGCTCACGTGATGAAGCTGCGTCAGGCTGTACTCGAATCAGCCCGAGAGATGTGGGCTGACTATTTAATGGTGTGTATTTGCTTTAGTACTACTACTACACACACACGGACACACACACACACACACACACACACACACACACACACACACACACGGTTCCAAGTTACACATCATTAGAAGCGTCTGATAAATGACTAGGTGTGTAATGAGTCATTTGTTCATGATTAGATTAGATAAATCACAAATTTGATAACAGATAAATTAGATTCCGTCTGATGCAGCATTTTAAAAATAAATTTTTTATTTTAATTTAAAAGTTATTAAATAGGTTTTAAAATACCAAATTGGGCAGATTAGTAAAAAATATTTAATGGCAAGAATGAAAGGTCATGATTTAAAAAAAAATTTAACAGTGAATTAAATACCTTGTACATACTTTAATGCATATACAGCATTCACAAGTTAAGCACGAACATTGAATACGATCTGAAAATATGTGCCAAAATATTAGAAATAATTTTATTACTACATATCGGTTAAAGAATCTTAAATCATTGACCCTAATCTTTATATCGAATAAGTGTTTAGGGTAGTGAATTGAATCAATTCTAAATCAAACTCCATATCAAAGGATGATTAATCAAATTGGGATGTATACAGTACATATGCTCTAGAGTATACATGAACAGGTGTGTATGTGATGTTTTTCATTCAATACCCTGTATTGACCTCTCTCTCTCACACACACACACACACACACTTTTTTTCCTGTCTCCTCTATCAGTTGGTTGACTGTGACAATCTCCTGATAAACCGGGATGTGTTATGGAAGCTGATTAAAGAGAATAAGACCATCGTTGCCCCGATGCTGGAGTCTCGAGCAGCTTACTCCAACTTCTGGTGTGGTATGACCTCTCAGGTTTGTGTGTGAATTTTAAAACATTGCTTCTTGTACTGTACTTTTATGCAAATTGAGATGGTGGACAAAATAGGAATAAAATGGTTTGTTTAAAAGGACCAGAAGTCTCAGTCTTGAGGTCGAGCGCAGGATAGTATGATTTTATTGTAGCCTGAATGTTACTTTCTCTTCCATTTAGATCCTATTTGTTTGTTGGTTTGTTATAACATTAAAAGAATATTAAGTGATAGAAGAATATGATTTGTTTTACAATAGTTTTACAATAGAAATACACGTTTGCAGTCTAGTACAAAAAAAAAAAAAAAACGACTTTAAACTTATATAGATAGCTAGATTTACCATTCATGACATACGCTGTGTGATGTTTTATGGAACTCATCAGTTAAAATTAAATTAAACCATAAAATCTGGCATCATTAGGGGCAGCTGATTTGAGTGAGCGGTGAAATCCAGATGTCAATCCGCTAGTTGTCTGCTAAGCATCACTTTAGCTAACCATCTCACTGGAATTATTTAACTTAGCACAAGAAATGTAGGAGTTGACACAGGACAGCATGTAGGGTATGGATGATGGAGTTCAGTCAAACATTAGCATATTAATTAACGTTAACCACCTTAGTAATTTAGTAAAGCTAAAGGTAAGCTAGCTAGCTTGTGGTAACTGAGGTAACTAGACATGTTCCAAACACCATTTGCCTGTTTATGGATTAACCAGAGTTTAGGCAGAATCAGCTCCAGCCAGATGGCTCCGTCACAGAGGGTTTGTATAGCTGTTTTTATACAGTCTCCGTTTGCAACAGGCAAATACTGGAATTACTGTCTGGTCTACAGTATTTATAACTAAAGCTCCTATGTAGTAAACAGGAAGCCATTTGGGAGTTGATGTAATGATGGCAATTTTTAAAAAATAGTTTTTACCGAATATCAGTGTAGTAAAGTGCTACTGATAATGTCGGTGCAAAAAGAAATGTGTGGTTCATATATTAATATTCCCATGATCATCTTAAAGAAATTTGAACTTTAAACATTTAAGCATAATATGATGTCGAATTACTGTAGGATTATTTTTCCACATTACCACATTACAATTAACTTACCATAACTCTTTCAGGGTTATTATAAGCGCACGCCTGCGTACATACCGATACGCAAGCAGGTGAGGAAAGGCTGCTTCCCCGTGCCCATGGTTCACTCCACCTTCCTGGTGGATCTGCGCAAAGAAGCGTCCACACTTCTGGCATTTCACCCTCCGCACGACGACTACAGCTGGGCCTTCGACGACATCATAGTGTTCGCCTTCTCAGCTCGAATGGCAGGTGAGTACCTTACTAATACGTAAAATGTATTAGGGAAAAAAAAGAACGCCTTTGTTAGATGTTTAAGTATTTTGGGTTTTGTTTGTCCTATCCAGAGGTGCAAATGTTTGTGTGTAACAAAGAGACGTATGGGTTTTTGCCCGTTCCCCTGCGCTCCCACAACACTTTTCAGGATGAAGCCGACAGCTTCCTTCATTCTGTCCTGGAGATCAATGGTGAGTTTTCAAACAAAATTCTCTCTGGAAATTCAGATTTTTCCTAACTAGATGTTTAAAGAACACACACATAACATGAACCAGCAAGGAAAGATATATATAGTCTTATCTAGCATTTTTGTTAAAGTATCTGTATTAGGGGCGTTCAAGTCAAAGCACTTAACGTGCAGAATAAAAGACCGGTTATGAGAGTAAGAAACCTCCTTTATTTCTCTATATAATCCCATGCTACACTAATGCTGGCCTCCCAGGAACTCCTTTAATGGACCAAACATGAGGGAATGCTTCGGCACGAGGCCAGAACTGTATGAACTGTCTGGGAGTTATGTAGCAATAACTCGCAGATAAGTTCCTGTGAAAGGTGGTGACAAGTTATTTGTTGTTCCACTCACTGAATGTTCACAGGAACGACTGCGGTGTGCTCCGACCCATGATTATCATTCATGGACGTGCAGCCTTCTTTAAAATGTTCATGAATCATTCAAACTTTTTACCGCGGCTAAGAGTCTTTCTTTTTTTTTTTCTTCCTCTTCTTCCGTCTTTTTTCTTCTATTCACCAGAAAAATCTTGTTTGACTTGAATGCCCCTAAATTTATATATTTATTATTCATCTTAGATTACAGTGAATGCAACAACATGGATATTAATATGTTAAGGTTTTCCACTTGCCTAACTGTCTCACTTCTGTCCTCATGTAGTGCGTCATCCCCCAATAGAACCCTCCAAGTACCTCCACCCACCTATCAGTCAAACCGATAAGATGGGCTTTGATGAGGTACCAAGTGTATATTTCATATCTGCATGAAAACTCCACCAGATATTCATTAGGAACAGAAATATCAACATAAATCCGTTGTGTGTGTTAAATGTATATAGGTATTCATGATAAACCTGCAGCGTCGGGCGGATCGGCGGGTTCGCATGCTCAGAGCGCTCCGCATGCAGGGTATCGACTGCAAGATCATGGCTGCTGTCGATGGCAAGTACGTTGTCTTCCCGATGTTCCCAAAACAGCGTGTTACTCTTAGTGTTTATGTATGGAAAAGATTGTGTCATCGTGATGTGCCATGGCTACAGACCAATCGCATCCGAGATCGATCCTGGAACCTTTATTCCCAAAACCTGCATGCAGTAGAAGTTGGCTAGCTAACAAACACAGGAGTGTGTAGACCTTAAAAGGTTTGAATAAAGACTTAAGATACTAAAATACCATTCATGTCATTTTAGGATTCAAGAAACTATCCAGATAATAGGGATAATAGAGGCATGGGGGTTTCCAGTTTCAATATTGATGAATATTCATAGTTCATTTAGAGCAAACGGGTGATCATGGTAATTTGCCTGAGAAAAATTACACTCTGGTGCATCACATAACTTTGTTCCTAATGTATTATATTATAATTTTGGCATTTTTCTCAGAGCTATGAATGTGAGTGAGATACACAGTTTGGGGATTCACATGCTGCCAGGCTACAGCGACCCCTACCATGGCCGGCCTCTCACAAAAGGAGAGCTGGGCTGCTTCCTTTCCCACTACAACATCTGGAAGGAGGTAAAAAGCTGCTGTGCACAAACAAAGCCTCAGGTTTCTTTATGAAGCATCAGTTTTATTAAATGCTAACTCTTGATTGATAGATTGTCGAGCGTGGCCTGAAGACTTCCCTGGTGATCGAGGATGATCTGCGGTTTGAGATTTTCTTCAAGCGCCGCCTGAAGAATCTGATGAGTGAGGTGGAGAGAGAGGGACTCGACTGGGACCTGATGTGAGTCAAACGTTTTTCCAGGAACACTCACAGGCATTGGGGTATGTTTGCTTTTATAAGAAGTGTTTCCTTTTTTAAAAAAAAAAAAAATCTTAGTTACATCGGGAGAAAGAGGATGCAGGTGGACCATCCGGAGAAAGCTGTGCCAAACATACACAACCTGGTGGAGGCAGACTATTCTTACTGGACTCTGGGATACATGATGTCATTACAAGGAGCCAAAAAGCTGATGAAGGCAGAGCCGCTGAGCAAGATGCTGCCTGTGGATGAATTTCTTCCTGTCATGTTCAATAAACATCCTGTGTGAGTTTCAACATGTGCACACACACACACACGCACACGCACGCACATGCCACGCTGCACCAGTCTCATGGACAGGAAGGATTCAGTATGTTATGTCAGTGTGTTAAGTCAGTGTGTCTTTGAGTCAGAAAGTCTTAACTTTATGATTAAAATCTCAAAAGAAATACTGCTAATATAGCTTATGTTAAAAAAAAAAATTAAGTCATAATTATTTATGCTAAAGCAAGACAACATGAGTTTAAAAAAAAAAACTCTAATAGGAAGGTTTTTTTTGGGGGGGGGGTGGGGACTTTTTTAAACAAGTTTGTTATCTTTCCACACATTTATCTTTAACTTGGTGTAGCAAGATGCTAGCCTGAAAGGACTAAGTTTTATTCATAGTCTTCACTACCAATGCTAGCTACTTAAGTAGCATCAACTAGTCACTATCCCAAATACTAATAATCATAATGATAATAATAATATAGTTCTGCTAGTACTAGCAAGTTTACTAACATAATCTAACCAGACATAATTTCTGAAAGGATTTTAAAATCATATTTATATACTGTACGTATTTGTATATAAATACTGTATTTACTGTATAATCTTTGTTAAGTATGTTAGTTAATCTTTTCTAACCCTAATCTGACAGAATTTCATATTTACAAATGTTCATATTTCTTCCCCGTAATAATGGCTAGTTGGCTAACATAAGGTAACCTTATAGGAATTACGCATCGTTTGATTCAGAATTAAAACTGTTCACTGTATTGAACAGGATGTCAGTAATCTGCATGGCTAGCTAGCATATGCTAATCTAACAGGATTTCTGCGAGTTGTTGCAGCTTTTTATGGAAATTTTACCTCACATTAGCAAGCTAACATAAGATAACCTGGCAGGATTTTAAGAGAAGTCCTATTCGTAATTTTTGCTACTAATTCTAGTTACTTAACTAGTCGCTCTCCTCAGTGGTAATAATCGTCTCTGCTTATACTTGCCAGCTTGTATACATGATCCAACAAGATACATTTTCTGAAAGGATTTCAAAATCACATTTATCCATTTTTTTTAACCATCCCTGCTAATGCTATCCTACTGTCTGTCTAGGATGGGATAATCTGACAGAATTTAACATTAACATATTTCTGTTAATATTTCTTGGTAATCTTGTCTAGTTGACTATACTATATAAGCTCAGTTATATAAAAGCTATTCATGTTTATCGGACATAATGTCTAAGAGAAAAGGCGTGTACATAGTCTATATGTTCATAAATGCTTCTATTAATATGAAGGTGGGTTAATAGAAAACATTTTAAGAGAGGAATTGTATTCAAATTTATATGCACATTTGTCCAAGTAGTGGAGAACTTGGACAACATTTTTGTTTATACACAAGCAAGTCAAATATTTGGTGGCTACAGTCTTCTGTTCAGAGCAGAACTTCTACTTCATCTTACTATTCTGTCCTCCTGCAGCTCAGACTACATGGAGCAGTTTGAGACACGAGACCTGAAGGCATTCTCAGCCGAGCCTCTGCTGGTTTATCCCACTCATTACACCGGCGAGCCGGGCTATATCAGCGACACAGAGACGTCCACCGTATGGGATAACGAAGGCATGCGCACGGACTGGGACAGAAAACGCTCACGCAAGACTCACGAGCAGGACGAGATTAGCACGGAAGCTCAGAACTCAGACGTGCTGCAGTCGCCTCTGGACAGCACGGCTAGAGATGAGCTCTGAGCCATGCTCTGTCACAGATTTATTATTATTATTTTTTATTTTACTTTACCACACTGTTTGTGCCTTTTGACTGACCAAAGAAAGACTTCAAGTGTTGGATTCAAGTTTTTTGTACCTATCCTAAACCTCTGTGTTTTCAGTCCTGTGATCCTACGATCATCGGTTCCCGTGACTGAAGGTTTTCCTGCCTGCTGTAGTTCACTCATTTCAGTCCAAGAGTCATAGATTTGGTTCATTTGGCACTAGTAGATTCTATTAATACTATTAGTGATGTTAGGGCAATCTTTTTTTTTTTTCCTTTTTTTTGCATGATAATACAGCTGTTGTGTTTTTTTATACTATCTTGTCCATCTATGCATCCACAAGGGAAAGCATGTGTGTGTTATCACATTTTACATTTTTCGTCACCATTTGTACTAATATATCATCATGAAAACTTCACAGAAGGTCCATCATAAGAAGAGACAGTTGTTTTTGCAGAAGAGGCACTTGATTTTACAGGTCAAATGAGATGATGTATAAAAGTACAAAATATGTCATTGAAGCAGTCGTATTGAGTTACAGGATTGTGTACATGATATGCCTCAAAAATGTAAATGAAATAACATTTCAGATTAATACTAAACATTGTGGTGTGGTCTGTAACAAGGATCACTGTGTGTTGACTGTTGTGGTTCTCTGTGCTTACAGACCTCTTTCGTTCAGGGGATTAGTCATAGATGTAATTCCCTGTTAGATGTAATTCTATGAGGGGCGTTCAAGTGACGATACTGGCCAAGGTGGCTCAGAGCACACTGCAGTCGTTCCTGTGAGCATTCAGTGAGAGGAACACCTGATCCTTGAAAAATGACAGAACTTGTTGCCAACTTGCGGAAGATGCGCATCTGTCTGTAGGAACTGCGCACACAATCCTTCACCAACACCACTTGCACATTACAGGAATTCAGCTAATACTGAATTCCTGTACACCCCAACCCCCCCCCCCCCCCCCCACTCGTTCCAAGCCGTTTCTACGTGTTTGGACCATTGAAGGAGCCCTTTCTTTAGAAAACTTTATACATTGATGGTATCTAAGCACTATTGAAACTCTGTGATAAGTGCATTATTGTAGCAGGGGATGATGTCGAGAAAATAAAGGGAGTTTTTACACTCATACAGGTAGCTGTGTTCTGTTATTCTGCACAATCAAAAGTCCCAGTTTGACTTAAACACCCCTTATACCGATATCAGATATCAATATGACATACTGTAGTTGTTGGTTCCATGCGGGCTAGTTTACATATTTCTGAAACTGCTGATCTCTTGGAACATTTACTCATAACACTCGCAGAAAAGGAGGTGGGGGAAAAGCATCAGTTCTGAAACACCTTGTTGATGAGAATGGCTAGACTGAACCAAGACTGCTAGACTTAGGGTTGAACAAATTTAATTCAGGAAAAGACCTGGAGATGTTTTCTAATCGCCAGCTGTCCAGCTTTCAGTTAGCCTGTGCTTTGCCACTTGACCTGATGAGGTCTTGTGTAGCACATTCATCGATGTGATATGCATTATGCAATGTTAATCTACTTTGAACGGATGTAAAGAGTGATCATTTGAATTACTAACTTTCCAGTCAGATTCTTTTTTGTGCATTACATTTACAGTTGTAGATCTGTGAGTCTGAATATGGATTTGTGACTTTTGTCATTGCATTTAAATATAATTACTTCTGACAGAAAAATAACTCTATAATTTGGTAATTAGAGAGTTTCTGACCTGGAGCGTGCCCCTTTGTGGTGATGGTTGAATTTAAGGTGTCTTTACATCTCCAGCTGTAATAATAGAGTGAAAGGCCCAGCAAGCCTTTTTTTCTGCTCCTGCACCAGCACCACGACAGTCTACCCTCTCTTTATGGTTAGAGGAGCTTAGAATTAAGGTGAATGAACCCTGCTAGAACGGGTTAGGTTATAAATTCTGCACCAAGTGTGTGTCTGTGTTATATACATGACGCATCTGCTGAAACACAGGACAATAATATTTGTTCTCTAATAATAGTTATGGCTCAGGACAGGATAAAACAATGACATCGGTGGACTATTGGACTATGCAACGTGATTATACGTCGGGAAAGGAAGAAGGATTTAAGTGTCATTAAGTGTGCATCTCTTGCTTTTTTCTTATCACAGTGTGTTGTTGTTTTTTTTTTTTTTTTTTAGGAATAAAACATGACTTTGCGCTGGTCTAGGGAAATAATGACTGCAAAGTTGTTTACTTTTCTATTAACAGCATTTTGAGTCCTACCTTGGGTCTGTGTGTGTGTGTGTGTGTGTGTGTGTGTTTGTGTTTGGCACCCCATCCATGGTGTACTCTGCCTCTTTCTCCAAGTCCCTTGTGATAGACTCCATACTGTACCTTCCATGACCCTGTTCAGACAGTATAAATGGTATAGAGAAAGAGTCAGAATGAGTGGACATGTCTCTATTTAATTTATTCCTCTATTATAATTATATTTATATAATTATTATTTTATAAAGGATTGACATTGTACTTTTTTATTAATTTCAACGATTATGGTAATTTATGCATTCATTTACAGCTTTTCTGTTAACTTTTCATGCTTTCAATTCACACATGATCTTTCTTATCTCAGTGAGTCTTCTCCACATACAATTCTTTTAAAATTCCATTCTTCAAAAAATCTTCTATAATAATTTTCCTTTTTTTTTTAGTTCTCTTGTGCTTCTAGTTAATACTTGTACTGGCCACTAGAGGGCGGGTAACATGATGTTCAGGCCATCACTCTTACACATTTATCTTCTATACAGCTTTATCCTGTATTCAGGGTCGCAGGGAGCTGGAGCCTATCCCAGGAGGCTTAGGGCACGAGGCAGGGTAAACCCTGGACAGGGTGCCAATCCATTGCAGGGCAGTTCAGGCCATCATGACCTTTTTATTTTTGAGGTACATGTTATAGTTATACAGCACTGTGTGAAAGTCTTGAGCCAGCCATTAGAATTTTTATTGTAGTTTTGGGGAATTGTTTTCCCGGCTTCCTAAAGGAAGTTGTCTTTTGTCTCATTTTTTGTCCAGTCCCTGTACCTGAGCAGTTTCAGAAGAATGTTTTATGTTTGTTAAGCTACAAAGTGACGCTAACTTGAGAAATTAACCAGTGAGAAACAGGTACAAATAATGACAGATGATCAGGCCATGATAAATATACTGGTGATGCTGAATGCAATGAGTGGTTGGTACAGACGAGAGGGGAAATGGGGTTGCTGCTGAGGTTGTTGCATAAACAAGCGATTTAAAAAAAAATAAAAATTTAGGCTCTTTGCAGCCTGTCACAGTAAAACATTTGTTCCCATTTCCCATTTAAATTAATCCACATAACTTCATTTATTTTCATAAAAAGACGTGAGGGCGCACAAGACTTTTGCACAGTACTGTAAACCTATAATTATTTTCTCCTATGATGTATCATAGATGAATATTTTGCGAGATCAGATGTAGCATTTATTTGGTGGATGTATTTTTTTGCAGAATATTTGGTCATGCACTAAATTTATCTTTGTGCTTGGTGGGTTTCCTCTGGGTACTCTGGTTTCCTCCCACATTCCAAAGACATGCAGTTTTGGCTAACTAGCATTTCCAAATTGCGCATAATGAGCGAGTGTGTGTGCATGCTTGTGCCCTCTGATGGAGATATTTGGTCAAGCTAAATAAATGCAAACTAAATGCAACTAAAATCTAACTTAATGATAAAACTGATTAATCTGTGTTGTCCACCCAACCCCCCCCCCCCCCTTTGCTGTTATAATAACCTTAACTTCAATTATGGAACACTTTCCATTAGGTGTTGGAGCGAAGCTGTTGGGATTTGTGTTCATTCAGTTTTATAAGAATTACTGATCAGTCGAGAAGGCTTCCGTTCCAGCTCATCTCAAGCAGTTCAGTGGGGTTGAGTTCAGACAGTGCAGCACATTCGAGTTCTTTCACTTTGACTTTAATACAGCATGTCTTCATGGAGCTGGCTTTGTGCACTGGAACAGTGTTGTGCGGGAACAGGTTCATGCTTCTTAGTTCCGCTAAAGGGAAATCTTACGGCTAAAGCATGCAAAGAGAATCTAGATAATTCTGTTCTTGTAAATTTTGTGGTAACGGTTTAAGGAAGAACCACATCTGTGTGGCTGCGACGGTCAGCTTCTGAACTAGTTATGTTTTGTGAAGAAGTTGCAATACCTTAGCAGACCGGTAGAGGATGCTAATGAGCATGTGCAGAATGAAGTGTCACGAATGTAGCTTGTTGCTGATTGGAGCAATGGATCAAAGTGTTATAAAATAACCTCTGTTCTGACTCCACTCTCCTCTACTGTATATAAAGGTATAAGCCACAAAGCCAGATAAACAGCATCACTACAAATGCAGTTGAAGTTCATCATGCTTAGGGAATGAAAAGCTTCTGAGCGAGTGAACCAAAGTCTGAAATAATGTCATGCTATATCCGGGGTTGTATTTCAATTCCAGCATTAATATTCACACGCAAACCACACACTCACCCAAAATGTATTAATAACTGCTGAGACCATTAGTGTTGCCTGTTGCACACTCAGCTCTGCACTGAGCCCGAGCTCATGGTAATAGGTGTGTCTAAGAGTGACAACGAGACACACTTCCTCTTCATGCGATGGTGAAAGCGTGTTGGCCAACCTCCAACCTTCTCTTTAGAGGAAGAGAAGAGAACTTCGAACGAATGCGTGAGGAGAGAAAGTGTCACATGTCCTCCCCAGGGTCTGCTCGAATGGTAGCACAGGTCTAAAGAGCGGCCCGGGGTCGGATCTTGGATCTGCTCCGACATCTTCAGCATCTTCCGTGAAGTTAATGGAGTAGTAAAGAAGTCAAGACCCACTCTAATGTCTGCTGGTGGTTCGGGGATGGATGACTTGACGGAGGAGACGACGAGGGCCGCGCCGCTAAGGCAGCCGAAGGGTGAGCTTAAAGACAAGTTGGAGGAGTTGGAGCATTTCTTTTAGCTCCAATTTTATTTCTTTTCTATACATTAATGAAGTCGACTATCTATCTTTGTTCCATTTCTTACCTCGCATACTACAAGAATAGCATACTACATCTCAAGCAGTGTATGATCGGTACGAGCACTTCCTGTCTAAAGTAGAATTTGACTTTCTATCCAAGTCACAGATAAGAATGGCTTTAAGCAACTTTAGCACTTTGCTCACTTCTGTATGTAGGAAGCTGTGAGTTTTTATTTTTATTTTTTATTTTTTTACTATTCTACATTACCATACATTAGACGAAGATCAAACAGAAATGTCTTTTTTTAACTATTCCAGTAAAAGGAAGCCCAGAAAGCCTTGATTATGCAAAGTCCATATCTGCATACCTTACCACAGAAGACATTTATTTTCCATGTTCTGAAACTGACATTTTTACTTTGAATTTGGGATGATGTGTGTTTGAGTTAGCTTTGATACGCCTACTGTACTGGAGGGTGTTAAATCACAATAGGTTTTCTTTTGGCTATTTCTGTTTTCGAAATAGTTTGTGCATATAATCAAAGTCTAAAAGGTTAAAAAGTACACCTGCTACAGATTTCGTGTATATCCAAGCAACAGTATATATTGCTGATTTAATCTTGTTATTCTTTGTTTTTCTTTTTAGAAAAAAAAAAAGCTTACTTAGCTTACAAGAGAACTGCTGAACTAAGCATTAAATCTCATCCAATCGTAAAAAAAAAAAAAAGAAATAAAATTTTATAAACAGTATTTTCTCTCCATAATACATGACACACACTTGAAAAACATTTAAAACTAAAAATGACCAAAAACAAGTTCTTGGTAACAGTTTTTGCCTTTGACCATTTCCTGTTTTTCTCTGGGTTAAACTGTAAATATGATTTTGCATGCAGATGAAATCCCTTTATTTTTCGTCACCATAAGGGGAAATAAAGAGCTTTTACTGCAAAAAAAAAAAAAAAAAGGAAATGGCTATTGACCTGCCCTAATCAGGTAAAGGATATAAGAATAGTCAAGCAGTTACTAAACTTAATTACTGCCCAGATATTTCAGTTTTTACATTAATGTTGGGTTTGGTGATGTTTGGAAAACTTGTAAAAAGCAAGCTTTTCCTGGCAGCCTATAAAATAACCTTGCCAAGCATTGTTAGAACCACAAAACAGGGTGGGTGTGTGGGTAGTGATCAGATGCAACCAAAATCAAATTTTTTTAATCAAACTCATTATAAAACATTACAATAGATCATTAATTCTTTGGGGGTCCTCTTGAGATTGCAAACATCCGAAATTCTGTTAACTACCAGGATGTTGTAACAATTAAACCTGGTTGCCTCTGCCAGGAGGTCAAAATGATTATCACAGGCCATCTCTGTCATTGGATTGTATCCCTTTTAAAAACCATTGGTCAAATGCAAAAGGGCAGACTGTATGTGCATACATACAAATATAAGGAAGCTTAAATAGTCTACATTTTATGGAGGAGAATCCAAAAGCCTTAAAGTATCTCCAGTCATATTGGACACTACAGAAAGAATCTCAGAGCTGTTCTTCAATCCAGGAAAAGTATTTTAAAATGTATTGGACTCCCAGTATGAGCACTGTATTTATAATGTGTTATTTTGCTTGCTGGTGTAGACCTATGAGTCATTACATTATAGCCACTGGCAGGTGAAATGAACAATACTATAATCACCTATTATATACCAGTAATCTGGTGACAAGATTATGAGCACCCAAGGCTCACCTATGTCCATGGGGACCACAGGGCTGCCCATCTGGTCCAGCCACAGAACAGTCGATGCAGCAGTCACTGCAAAAAAATAATTCTGGCCATGATAGAAAGGCACCAGAACACCCAGTGCACCAAAGCCGGCTATGCCCAGGGCCCAGCAGGCCCCAGATCCCAATCTGATCAAGCACCCCTGGGATGCACAAAAGTTTGATCTATAAACTTTGTATCAGATTCACTGCTAAAAGCTTGGTGTTAGACACCACAGTAAGTACACACCCGGAGGTCTTGTGAAGCCAAACCCTGTGGGGCCAGAGCCACCCTTGTTGGAACAAGGAGAATCCAAAACCTGGGTGATTTAAATGTAAATTTTTTAATGTTATAGCTGATCAGTGTAAAGGGTTCAGTTATTCTGGTGTCCTCAATGGTGGTTCAACTTCTGATCAGCTGTCTATGATAGCAAAAAAATAACAAGTTTATGTGGTTAACATGATGTAACATCAGAAACAGGATTACGCTTAAAGATCAATGCAGGTAAAACTGAGCTGAAGTCACATATACGGTATCAAGTAAAAATGCAACAGTAGAATGAGAAAAGTAGAAGTTAATTTATGTTAAGGCTTTTATTTGCTCTGTGTGTGTTTGTCAGTCAGTCATTTCCACTTTGACTTTGGTATCTTATTTACAGTGACACTGAGTTCCCCAGGGAACTTACCCTGACCACACCAGAAGTGCAATATAATAAAGAAAAGCTCTTCCACACACACACAGCAGAGATGAATGGCCTTCACTGTATTTTCTGCCGGATTATATAACTCTTTTAATAAGTTCTTAATAGAAGACAAGTGTTCTCTGCTCCTGCAGCACATCATGTCTCTTCCTCCACGCAGGATGTGGTTGACCAAAATGGAGCAGGGCACAAAAAGACAGAAAGAAATTGTCAGTTTCTCAGAGGTTCATTGTATCACAGGAGTTTAATGTTGATGTTTGAGTATTTTTCTGAAAATAATTGATTTATGACTTCACGCTTATGTGAAGTACTGACAAGCGTACATGGCAAGAAGAAGAAGTATTCTGGGGAACACTTCATGACGTGTGTTTGAGTGAGAGATGTAGGCGTAGTAAACGTTGTAGAGGCATAGAAGAAGTTTCCACTAGGCAGACAGCTTCGAATGCATTGTCACTTGAAAAACTGATGACTTTTTGGCACCTTTTTACGATATATTTAGGTGTTTCCAGTAGATTAACAACGTTTGAGCGTTAGACTGTTCAGTGAAATTAAATAAGTATTTACATTTGGGCATTTGACCAAGGTCTCAGTAGTAAAATAAGTATTTAGGCATTACTTTTTTTAGTTATTTAATATATGAGGGGCATTTAAATCAAATCAGAACCTTTTTGATTGTGCAGAATAACAGAAGAGTTATGAGAGTAAAACCTCTTTTTATCTCTCTATGTTCTCCCTGCTACACTAATGTGTTTATCACAGCATTTCACTAGTGCTTAGATACCATCAAGGTAGAAAGTTTTTCCTAACCGTGTTCAAGTGGTGTTGTTGAATGACTGTGTGTACAGTTCCCACAGACAGGTGTTTCTCTTCCACAAGTTTGCGACAAGTCCTAGGCGATTTTCTAGGATCAGGTGTTCCACTCTCTGAATCTTTACAGGGACGACTGCAGTGGGCTCTGAGCCTCCTTTTTCCACTCTTTTTTTCTGTGCAGCAATGTGGTTTAATTTTAGTAATTTTCTCTTGGCAAATCATCCCCAATGACCTATGGTTGCAAGGAATCATCTGAGAGATTCAAACTATGTCATAAATTTTCAATGAAATTCATGCAAGGCCTTTTTAGTTATTTTGGCTGCATGTTTCCTGTTGTTTCTTTCAGTTTCAATTACTTGACAGGTGAGATTAAATGTGTCTTCATTAAGTCTTGAGACTTCATTCATGTTTCATTTGAATGCCCTAGTAGCACAGGCTAGTAGCACAGGCAGATAAACAGCTCCATGTCGTGATGCTCCCAACACCATGCTTCACTATGGTTATGACATCATACACACAAAACTCTGATGTACTGTATAGAGAAATTAGGGGAGTGTTTGTTATTCTGAACAATCATCAAAAGTTCCGATTTGACTTGAATGCCCTAGCATAGTTAATTACTTATATAATCAATATAATGTGATATGAAATTAATTTCATTATTTTAAAAAATAACTTTGTTATACATTTAAAATGAGCAAACCTTTTTATGTACTTTAACTTGAGTACGAACCTGTTCATACTTTTCTACTTGAATGAAGAATTTAAGGCTGTACTTCAACTTTTATCTTTAAGGATGTGGCTTAAGGTTGCAAATGCAGGTAAACTTACTTTTAATCACGACACAGTACTGACAATCAGATATTTTAGCTCGTATTTAGTTCAGGTAAGCATGAGTGTATATGCTTGAAGTTAGAGGTCCTGACAGCCCTGTTTTGTTCTGGGAAATGTCCTTGTGTGCTGATTCTGTCATATTACTTACATTACAAGAGGATTTGATTAGATTATTGTTGTTTTTTCTTGGTTGTATTGGATCACTGGCAAATTTTATTTCCTAAAAAAATCCTTTTGAAATTTAAGTAGTGGGTTTTAACTAACTTGAATAATAGATTAGATACAGCTTACTCATTCAGGCTGATTAGATATGTTGCAATTTATCTGACACTCCACCTTTTTGCATCAGTCAGTGAACTCCTCTGAACCCACATCCCCTTTACTCTCTCCCTTCCTGTATTTATTTAGCTTGTTCATTAAAATACTGTTAATTTTGCTTTATATTTGGTTGCATTGTAGAGAATCCTTTCTCTACAAAGAAGCTGTTATATGTAAGAAATAAATTGCTTGTGATTGTACTGTTAGAAGAAAATAATCAACAAGGTGGTGTTCTGCAGCCCATCATGAACCAAAATTACTCTCACCACAAGTTAATCATTTCTTTATTTTAACACTATGTCCTGAGGTGTGTTTTTCCCCTCTTTTACCACAAACGCACTGCCAAAAAAATAACAAGTTATGTAATGCTAATATTTAATTTGAACTTTGATTAAAGCACACAATGTAGTGACCAGTTCATGTGTGAAAATGCTCCTAGAACCGATTTTCTCCCTAATTTAGTCATATGGGCAGAAAGACTATCACGCTTCCTCCGAACCACGTGACTGCATCTTTTTGAACTGCTTGCCCATGCACCGTTGGGCACCCAACAACTGTTAACAGCGTAACACACTTGGAGGACAGCGATATCCGCTCCTTCCGCTTGCGTGAGCTCACAGACGCCTCTAATTGAGCGTAGAACCTGTGGGATTGAGTGTGGGAATCGATCTCGCAATTTCCGGATGATAGGGCGAGCGCTTTACCACTGCATCACTCAGAGGCCCTCCTAGAACCATTCTTTTACAATCTGAGTCCTGGTATCAGGGAAGAAAAACTTCATAAATATGATTGATTATCTTCATGGTATCCTGGTCATTCAGTACATTCAGGTAGTCAGCTGACTTCATTTTGTTGCCACATAATGTTGCTGAGCCTAGACCTGAGGACCTG
The DNA here is from genome assembly GCA_030014305.1 of Clarias laeviceps. Taxonomy (NCBI): domain Eukaryota; kingdom Metazoa; phylum Chordata; class Actinopteri; order Siluriformes; family Clariidae; genus Clarias; species Clarias laeviceps. The sequence continues at coordinate 31,496,524 of JAQMYJ010000023.1, read as the reverse complement.
AAGCAACCCCAGATCATAACACTGTCTCCAGAGGCTTGTACAGTGGGGACTATGCATGATGGGTGCATCGCTTCATGCACTTCCCTTCTTACCTTGACACTCCCATCGCTCTTGGATAGGATCAATCTGGACTCGACAGACCACATGATCTTTATTCCATTGCTTCAAAGTCCAATCTACTAGCAAACTGAAGCCTTTTTTTTGTATGATTAGTCTCATTAACAAATGGTTTTCTTTTGAAAACACAGCTGTTTAGTCCCAGTCCTGTGAGTTCTCATCACATTGTGTGTGGATGGAATACTCTTACTGGCCCAATTAAACAAAGCTATGGATTTACTGTTGATTTTTTTCCCCATGCAACTTCTTAGCGATCTTAGATCACACTCATTCATGTTTTTGGTTTCGACCACAGATAGTAATATTGTGTTGGACAGTTCTTAACTCATTTAGTCATTTCATCGATCTAGTTGTTTTCTTTGTTTTAAATAAACTAAACTAAAACATATTTTCCCAGAGCATTGGATAAATCTTCTGGCATGGTTGATTAAGAAACAAGAAGCTCCAAATGCTGACTTTTTGTGGCTGGGCAGCGTGTGCGTGTGTGTGTGTGAGAGAGAGACACAGCAAGTAAAGTAGGTGAAAGAGTTGGTGAAATGTAGATGAAATGCTGAAAAGGCTGAAAGGCTGACCAAACATTTCATCAATTCACCTTTTGTTCAGTAGCATTGCTATAGATAATCCGAATGCCTCAGTACTTATATTTATCCAACTTTGTGGCAATCATTAACACGTTTTCTCTCTCTTGATTTTTCAGAAGGTGGCACCATAACTAGACAGCCAGCAACGAAACGCTACAGTGAGATTTTACGGGACTTCGATAACCTGGAGCTGTCCTTAGTGAGCAGCACGTATGTACTCTGTAACCTGTACACTGTTTACCTAAACATGCTAGTGTTAAACAGGCTAATGGCTAACAGGAAGTTACACTCTTTAGCTAAAAACTAACCAGTTCAGAATTCATAGATAAGTTTTAGGCAATTGCAGTCTAAAGCCATTGTACCAAATATCATTTTCCCAAAGTTTATTTATTTATTTTTTTTGCACTTTTCATTTGACAGACAACTTGGAGCTAGCTAACAGCATAACTTGCAGTCTTTTATTCTTCATATAAATACCACAGCAATTTGGTAATGATGCTAGTTTTGTTTATAGTAACATGTGATATTGTGGAACATCCTTGTCATAAGTTACTTCCTGTTCTCAGTTACGTTAAGGAAGCTCTAAATGTTCATACTTCAACAGCCTCTTTATTTAACCTATCTAGAAGTAAAGAGAAAAACACCCACAGCTTGTCATGTTACCATAAAACTACAAACATACCCCTCTGTCCTGAGGGCACAGCTTTTCCTCTGTTATATGTAAAAAAAAATAAATAAATACAAAACTGGCAAAAACACCAGCGTTCAAAAAACACAGTGGTATAAATTCACCTTGAGAATAGTGCAGCTCCAAGTCATAGATTTGTATTAATATAAAAAATAATTAGTTGGTGAACTTGGTGTAGATGGTAAGTGCCCACGTTTTTCTTCACAGGAAGATTTTGAGGACAGACGGGTTTCATTGTTGAAGTTTTATCAGTAAAATGACATGCTTTAAGAGACAGAAAAGAATAGAGACTACAATAACTTGTTCCCACAACAGTAAACTATAAAGCTATAAATGGTTTAAAAAGCACACTCATTTGTCAAGCTGAAAATACTGGCAAATCTTTGGAGGCGAAAAAAAAAAAAAAGACGACTATACGAGAATAGGGAAAATAATAAGCCTTGTTTTTCGGGCCACATCACACCATTGCGCCTTTCATTATTTTCTCATAACAGAAAGTGATTTATTCCTTGCTTAATGTTGCAGGAGAGGCAGTTTGTATTACTTGCTCACTTGGTCAGAGAGCCTTTAAAATGCCTGGTTGTTTTTAGCTATGCTAGCAAGGGTTTATAAGTGTCAGCATGCTATAAGTGTGAAAGGGGCTGACCGGAATCTTTAATGTTACACCCTCTTTTTTTGGTTACTATGGCGTCCAGGAAGAACGTTGCATGTAAACACTGTAAACTGTATTGTCATGTGCAGATTTCTATTGGAACATGTCTAATTACATAAATATTAAATTGTAGTATGTTATATTTAATTAATAATTAAGTAACTTGTTTAATTTTTGTACATGTGACTGCTTTAGGTCTGTAGAGGAACTCCTTGGAGACCCCGATATTCAGTCTCTTTCGGAAACAGGAGATGCAACATTGGATGATTTGTCTGTAAGCCAGAATAATAAACTTCTTGTTTTTCAAAATGTAATGAGCTTTTTGTCTGGATGCTGAAAGTTTTGATTTTGCTTTGTGAAGAATGAAGATGTGGAGAACACACTGGTCTGCCCGGATGGAGAAGAAAAAGATGGTGCCATGTCGGGTAAATCCTTACTTAGTGCTCATTGCTCAAACAAAAACAGAAAAGTATATGTGGGTGTGCATGTGAGACAGAGAGAGAGAGAGAGAATATATATGTGTGTGTGTGTGTGTGTGTGTGTGGGTGGTATAAATATATCTCTGCACTCTCAGTCTTAAACAGGATTCGTTCAAAGCCACAACTCACACTTCATCACTGATGTGATGTGAATCTCCCTACCCATTCTTCTCACTCATGTGTCTCAGAGCGGAAGGACTGATCTCAGATAAATAATTTGTCCATGTTTTATTCCTGCATAAAAAAGACAACGTGAAGCTAACACTGATCCTTATAGTTTTACCTTGCCTTTTAAAATCTCATATCAATAATTTATCATTCTCTACATAATGGTACTGTAAGTGATATTGCAGACATTAATTGAATGCATCATCATGAAATTGCGACCATATTAACTAATCTTTAAATATTTTTTATGTATTTTACACACTCTCACTGCTTAATCATTTATAACTTATGTAGTAACTATTTAATTCAGCAGACATTACATCCAACAAGAGGTTTAGAATATTGCTATATTAGATTCCCGATAGGTTCTAGATATTCAAAAGGCAATAATAATCAATGATCAGGAGAATATGTGTTTTATAAATTAGTAATATTAGTAGTTTTTGTTGTTGTTACTGTTGTCATTTCATCTAAATAAAATAATATTGTGGATTTATATTGTATTTTTCAAAATTCTATTTAAAATATTAAATTTATATATTCTAGATTAATTATATTTGAAGTGAAATGTACTTTTTTGTTTTAATTCTAGTGACTACAACTCATGAAAAAATCCAAAAATCTAATATCTCAAAATATCAAACTATTTCATAAGATCTATCAAAAAAGGCTTTAAAAATACAGAAACGTCCAAACTCCAGAAATTATGGTGATTTACACACTCATGGCCAGAACTCCTTTAGCACAAATTACTCCATCGTTGTGCCAAGGCATGAAGGCGATCAACCTGTGGCACTGCTGAGATTATTGAAGACCAGGTTGCTTAGATGGCATCCTTTAGCTCGTCTGTATTATTGGGTCACGCCTTATCCTCCTCTAATGTTAGATTAGATTTCATTCTAGATTCTAAAATAGAATCTATTCTAACATACATTGTCTATGCTAGAATATGACAGTATATTTATTTTATTTTTTTAATTACGGATTAATCTTTTTATATAACTACATTGTCTGTTGTGTGATTTGACCCAGTACAACCACAGCACATTAATTTACTTCATTAACCTTACTACACACATTTGGCTGCTTGAGGATTAGCATAGAATTAAAGCAGAAATGCAAATCCAAATACAGGAAAAGAGAGAGAGAGCGAGAGAGAAAGAAAGCATATTATATAACTTATATAAAGGAAATGTGTGATTTAAAAGTAGGACGGCTTTAATAATAATACCGAATGAGAGGAAAGATTAAGGAAAGGGGCAGGACCATAGTTTATTTTTATCCAGACTACAGTCAGTGAGCTGATGCTCTATTTAGAAGGATTAACAGGTTCAGCTACACACCGATCTCACACACACAGACACACACACACAACAACAACAACAACAACAACAACTTTGACCTGTGACCGACAATGCCAGGCTCTTTACATACTGTATTAAACTCTCAGAACTGTATTATCTGACATTACTTAAGCTGCACTTAAACAATATACGGGATACTGGTAGATTTCTTCTATTAAGTAAGCAGCAGGGGGAGACCCGGGGAGTGTGTTTAAGGTGTGTTGGGGTAAGGCAGAGATAACACACAGCTTGTGGTGACGCTGATGTATTCACTCTCAGCCCAGAATGCCGATACGGCCATGTGTCGATGCGAGGGTGGCGTGGAGCTCGCCTTACAATACGCCAAGATGTGGTGCCGCTACGCCAAGGACCTCCTCACCTGGATAGACAAGAGAATCAGCCTGGGTGAGAGTGAACTTTGTTTCATTTCATCATATTTCCTTTACAAACCCTGTACACATTTAGTTTGGTTTCCTTCTACCATTATCTCATTTTACCTCAGCTTACTTTTTAAGATTACTTTACTGTAAATACCTTATGTAAAATAGACAGTAACCTGAACAAATCAGATGATATAATGTATTTGAAAGAGTTGGCCAATCAGATTTGAGAATTAACAGTATTATACAATGCAGATTAATAAGATTATATAAGGGGAGCTGATGGATGGAAAATGACACAAGTTTAACCTGGAGTTATTTCACATTTTAGATTTTAAAAACATTTAGGGGGTTGCATTGTGGGTAGTGGTGCTGTGTTATGGCTCACGGAGTTGCGCTTTACCTCGGTTTACTCTCTGTGCATGTTTTCCTCATGTTTTTCTGGATCCTCTAATTTCTTTCAACTACAACAAAAAAAGGTAGGTGGACTGGATCAGCCATATGTGTGAATGTGGACTGTGCCCTGAAATAGACTGCCATTAAGTGTGATATATATGTCACATATAAATATATATAAACAGTAAAATTGTTTCTTTGCATATTCCAGCGGGGTCAGAGCGCAGGGTCAGCCATGATACAGTGCCCTTGGAGCAGATAGGGTTAAGGGCCTTGGTTAAGGGCTTCACAATGGCAACCTGGTGAAGCTGGGTCTTGAACTGGCAACCTTTCAATCAGTAACTTAGTGCCTTAAACCACTGAGCTACAACTTCTATGCGTTCTGGGAACGCTCTCCAGGTCAAGGGATAATGCACCTACTAAGGATAATTTTATTTAAAAGCTTTCCGCTCATTTAAGAATTGTAATTATAGACCCAGTTTGCAAACACCATAGTACTTCATCAATTTTAACTTAACAAAAAGCAAATTGTACTATTCTGGATTTTAAATGTCTATTATTAAGACATACGTGTCTTTAACACATAACATAACTACTTGGATAACTCACAGTTAGAATGTGATTAATCATGCAACTCTGAGATCATCATATGCAGTTCCCATAATCCAACTCAGCCTACAAACAAATATGTTACAAACTCAAGTTCACCATACTAATAACCACACACATAAACCTAAGTGATATCCCATTTTGACTCAGTCCTGTCCCCTGATTTTTACTATTAGTTGGTTACATGACCCTGGGTATTTTTCTAATTTTATTACTAATGTTTATTTTGTTGCTTTGAATCTTAACAATCCAGGTGACTGGCACTTTGATTCATTTTAATTCGGTTTTACTTATATATCAATTCTAACAATGGACACTGTCGCAACAGTTTCTGATAAATTTCAAATTTACAAATGGATAAATTTATAGCTTGGTCAATTTGTTCCTAATGAGAAACCCAGAGGTGATGGTGGCAAGGAAAACCTTTCTGAGATGGCACGAGGAAGAAGCCATGAGAGAAACCAGACTACTCATGTGGTTGATATCGGATATTACACCTATAAATAAATACCTATTCTATAAGTGTTGTATGGTCAAAAGAACAATTGCATGATAGCTATATGTTGTGCATCTTTCTTTCAAGATGAAATCAAGTTTTGTATTTTTTTAAATATGAAAAAGATTTTTCTTCTGGATGTTTTGTTACATGATGTATGTATTAATCATCTGATCTTGGTTTCTTTATAGAGCAAGAATTTGCCAAAAATATCACGAAAGCAGCAGAAACAACGAAGTCTTCTATTGCCCAGCAGGTGTGTATGTGCGTTTGTGTGTGCCTGTGTGTATACAGTAGATGTGCTAAATAGAGTCTACAGAAACAAGCTTAGTCTTTTTTTTTTTTTTTTTTTTTTGCATGTAGGACCTGATGCCCCTGCAGGTGATCTATAGCATGGTTCTGGAGCAGGATATGAAGAGCAGTACAACAGCCAAACACACCACTGAGCTTCTACAACAACGCTGTTACCAGGTACTCTATCACATCACAGCTCTTTAACGAGTACAGATTAATACTGATACTGTCTGACCAGCTTACAACATTCTGAAGTGCCAACGCTCTCAGAGATAGATTTATTGGCTTTGTAAGAAATAAACCACTTTGTAGTTGGATCTTTTGGGAAGATAGTGAGTTTCCAGTCCATGTTGATTGTTTCCTATAACCGCATATGCCTCAAGCACAGCTCTTTAAGATTAAAACACTGACAAAGGAAATGTGTGAAAAGGTTATCTGTGCTAAACAGGTGTTAAATCTACACCTTTAGAATATTAGAGATTTAAGGGTGTTTGTAACACATTAATTAGCTCTGTATAAATAATTCAAGCATTAAAAATGGATTTATGTACAGTAAGGCTCTTTACAGGAAGAGACAAGAAACTTTAGTCTCATTCATTATTAGTTTTTTACAGTTTTTAAATTCCAAAATAGAAGTCAAGGGAGCGTATTTCTTAGTACTTTTAGTCAATTGCAGCATTTATACTGAGGTCCCAATGATAATGTTTGTAATTTCTGGTTTAATTCCTTACTGTAAGCATTAATCTCTATGTACAACATCGCTGTTTATGATTTTTGTATAATTCTAATTATGTTGTTTATGTGTATTATGAGTATTTATACAATAGATATGGATCTACAGATTAATTTAATCCATGTCTTCCCAAAGGCTTTGTCTGCCAAGAGGAACGAGATTGACAAGTGGCGTCGGGAGTTTAAAGACCAGTGGAGCAAGGAGCAGAAGAGAATGGTTTGTGTTTAATAGCACATGATTTACTAGATTCTATCCAAAAATACTTCTCAGCTCCTCCTGAATGTCGTGTGTGTTTGTGTGTGTGATGTAGAACGATGCGGTTGCAGCACTGAAGCGAGCTCGACAGCAGTACCTTCAGCGCTGTGAGGAGCTAGAGAAAGCCAAAGCCATGACAGCCAAAGGAGTCGACGAATCCAGCGGCACTAAGACCCTGGACAAGAGGAGGAAGTCTCAAGATGAGGCTCAGTCTAAGGCAAAGCATCAAACACTCATTCTAGTTTTGACAAAAATCTATGCACCATAGTTTGAGAAAGTCCTTCATACAGACAGGATTAAGCTCAAGTCAAGCCGATTAAATCAAGCTGAGCTTGTGTTGATTGAATGTTTGTCAGGAACATGGGAAAATAAGCACTTGATGGTGTGCTGTTGTAGGTAAATAATCAATGATGTAGAGTTGTGATGCTACTCTTACCCCTCTAAGTTAAATATTTTCCTATTACAGTTTTTTTATTCCCCTTTTCTTAAGCATATTGTCCACTATCAGCTACAAATTATTCATTCATTAAAGCAAAACGTCACACCTTTCATCTATTTTAATGTAGTGAAGCGTCTGTGAAAGTGGTTAGTTTTTGTTATCGCTTAATTTATGGCACATTGTCTTTTTCTCTACTTGCAGTTAGTAAGAGAAAAAAAACTAGTTGTCACTATTGTTGCAAAAAATTATAATTTATTTTATTTGTGTTAATGGCAATCAGACTCAGCCATCCATCACTACAAAATCATATTTCTGACTTCATCATGACATCTCTGTTCTGTTCATGGAATGAGAATATGAATTACAATCTACTAGTAGGTAATTTTGTGTTTGTTTGTTTTTAATTTTATCTTCTTACGGCAGGTTTCAGAGGCTGAGTTGCTTTATAAGCAGTGTGTGAGCGATGCGAAGGCTCATCAGGATGACTTGGAGAGAGTAAAGGAGATGATCATCACCCACACCCGCAAGCTAATCTGCCAGGGAGACACCGTGCTCAAAGAGGTAGAAGCGTATTTCCAGGGAACTAAACTCCACAGCCTGTGATACACATTAATATTAATGAATATTAAAGGTTTATATTAATGCACTGGTTCTAATACAGTATGGTTTCCATAGTAACAGCTCATTCACTGGGGCTTGGATGACAAAGGATCTATTTAATCCTAAGTCTTATGAAGTAATAAATAGAATGAGCCTCTAAAAAATACTCCGTTTTAAGGCCATGGTCTGTCCACACACAGGTGACGGTGAACATGTTCTTCTACCAGAGACAGCAGATGGAGCCGATCCCTTTAGGATACCTTAACCTGGAGGTGACCTGCAGGCCGTGCGAGCCTGGAGAACCCTACCTGGACTATATCTCCAAGAAATGTGGCCCTGAGCAACCCCTTCCGAACTTCACCTTTCAGGAGTTCATCCCTCTAAGCAAGAGGTGAGCTCTGATTAACTCCAGAAGACTGATTTTTTTTTCACATGATGTCTAATATGGCATTATAAATAAACTACAAGATTAAGGTTTATTTAAGATATAAAAATAATTCAGCTCATTTTTAATGATTCTTAAGAATGTAAGGACTCTCATCTAGAGTAGACTCAAGTTGCGTAATGTTATTTGTTATGATTATAATTATTTAACGTATACAGGGTGGCCCAAACGTATACAAGGTGGCCCAAATGTCTGGATCCACAGGCAAATTTGTTTATACACTTGTGTACTGTATATAATGAATGCAAGAACAATGAATATTTCTTAAAGGTCCCATATTTCTTTAACACATGTCTCAGGGCTTCCACATAGTGTATATGTTAATACTCCGGATAAACACCTCTCTGATAATCCATTTTTTAGACCCCACTTAATTTCACTGCTCCTCTGAATGTGCTGATTCGGTGTCAGTGTTAATAAGCTGCTCCTGAGCCACGGTCCTTCAGAGAACAGCAGAGCCGAGCAACAAGCCAGGGGAGGCTTCATATATGAGGTCACATTAGGGGGGGAAATCATATTGGCTTGTTTAAACCCTGGCCAAGAGGGAGGGGATTTTATTTATTTATTTATTTATTTATTTTTGTTTATATGGTGAATCCATGTGAATGTCTATAAATGACTAAAAAGTTAATTTTGCAAAATACATTAGGTGTTCTTACTGTATCAGAACTAAGGAGCTGATATAATGCGACAACCATGCAACAAATGTTTATCAATAATTACATTTATTAAATTTGATTTATTATTACTTTTGGATTATGAGGCGCATCTGTTGTATAAATCTGTGTGAAACAATACATATTAGAACGAGCGCAGGATAAACCCGATGTTTTGTGCAGCTATAAGAAAATAGTACACACTTACTGACCAATCAGATTTAAGAATTGAGCTACACATAAAACCATGCTTCATGCCTGGGTGGCACTGGCCACCCCGGCCACCCTTTTAGCTAGACCCATGCAATATGCAGGACAGAATCACTACAGGATCGTTGATTCAGACCTGATGCTGATGTTTGTTTATACAGAATTCGTAAAGTGAGTAATGCCATGCCGCCGCTGCAGGACTGGTCTCCTCTACCCGATGACATGAGGCGCTACAGTGATGGAAGTACGTCCAAGCTGCTTACTGCAGCTTTAATCATATGATAATAGTTTTTGATAAAACATTTGTTTTTAATGATTAAATTCTCTTTAAGTGTGTGTATTTCTATTGTTAATGAACAGGACGCATCGGACACAGTGACAGCGACAGCATTGGAGGAAGCCTGGAGTCTCTCTCTAGTCCAGGTGAGACGTTTATCACATTCATTTTCACTTCTTACATACAACAAGATCCAAAACAATAAATTCTTTACACAGGATGTTTTGTCTTGGTGTTGCAATAGGTAATTTATTATATCAAGTAATTGCAATAAAAACCAGTAAATCAATAAACCAATAATGTTTTTAAGGACATAACTTTTTTGTTTGGAATAAAGCATGAACGATGGTCATATTTAAAAAGATACTAAAATAAATTCAATATTTAATATAAAAATGTTATGTATAAATAAATATATTTATTTTATACAATATATATATATATATATATAAATGATGTATTACTTTCATCACATATATTCACAATATTAATAAATACAGGAATTAATTATTTATTTAATATTTGACTTGATTTATTGTTTTCTGTTAAATATAATATGCTGTTAATTCATATTTATTTGATATTTATTCAAGAATATGTTGTTTTTCAATAAAGACAAATTCCAAGTTTAGTGGTTTTCTTATATACAGTAAGTTTATTTATTATATATAATTTTATATTACAAATCTAAAAATATTTCAATTTTGTCTTAAGAATGCTGGCTTTTTTGTAAAGCAGCTTTAAGTATTAAATTCTTATGATTATACATTTTTTATTGTTTTTATTTTTCAGTTACTGACATTATATATCGCTATCATTTTTACACTACTTAGAATTGTTTTTAAAATTATCACAGTGGAAAAAAGGAAAAGCATTGTAACAGTTGAGAATGACTGACTTATTTGGAATGTTCGGTACAGTGTTAAAATTAATAATTATTATAATCATTTTATAATAATAATAATAATTATTATTATTATTATTATTATTATTATTACTTTATTGTTTACTTTCTGACTGACTTTGTCCTGAAGCCCATAAGCTGCCAAAAGCTCCTTCTACTGGAACCGTGTCCTCTGATGACCTGGACGAGCGAGAACTGAGTGCTGAAGCTGGTGAGAGAACACACATACACTTGCAATCTGCAGCGTGCACACACACACACACACGCACACGCATACACACACACAATGCAGCACATCACCCATACATAGCTGTAACAGGGATGATGGTGCTATTTCTCTTTTTCCTCTGCACAGAGACCTCTGATCCCCTAAATGAGAGTAACGGGCCCTGCTCTAAAGTGCGCACCACATCCCGAGCTGCTCTTACTCACCGCCTCAAAAAAACCAAGAGCAAGATGCAGAAGTGCAAGCTGTGTGACAACTTCATCCTGGTTAATGGCATAGAGTGTGAAGAGGTGAGACAGGAGACACAAAAACACAAGATTGGCTTTTTTAATATTGAAAATGATCAAATTATGTATTATTTATTACGTCATATAGTCTTCTAATTAAAACATTTATTGTACTATTTTACAATTGTATTATTATTGTTATTAGTTTTATTATTAGTATTAGTATTAGTAGTATGTTTTTTTTTTTTTAGTAATGCATTTATATTGGTTTAGATATATAATTTTTTGATATTACAGTATATATATGATCATAAATAAGGTTTTTACTTTATTACTGTTTTTCTTAATAGGTTTTATTTCAGTTTTTGGTTGTTTGTTTATTTGTTTAATTGTAATTAAAGTGATACTTTGTATCCGTTTTTTTATTTTATTTTATTATATATTTTTATTTAATTTGTAGTTTTAAACAATGCATAATGCCACTAAGATGAATTGTACCACAGAGGGATTCCCTTTTCTTAAAGGTCCAAGGTAGAAATTTATATGAAAGCTAGAACCTTTAAACATTCAAAGAACAATGAACTCTTTTTATCAAGGCAAGTGAAAAAATAGGTGGTGCTAATGTAAGGAATATTTTGTCCATAAATGTAGTTCATGTCCTAATGTCTGCGAGCACACTCAATTTTTTATTAGTATTATTATTAGTATTAGTATTATTTGCATTCTTTTTTAATTGAATACAAAAAATCTTCACTACAATATATATACTATCAGCATTAAGTTAAACCACAAAAAGTAAACCTCAGACATATTAACATGATTTTTACATTCTCTCTCTCTCTCTCTCTCTCTCTCTCTTTCTCTCATTACCCCTCAGTGTGGGTTTCTTGTGCACAGGAAGTGTCTGGATCTGTGTCAGACTGAGTGTGAGCGAAGGATGGGGGTTCTCTTCGGGGTGGAGTTCTCCATGTTGCCTAGAGAGCAGCCGCAGGACGTTCCCTTCATCGTGCAGCGCTGCACTGAAGAGATCGAGAGCCGAGCGCTCACAGTGCAGGTACACACATTAATGACTCTGAGACCTGCTTTAAATGAGAGAATGGCCGACAACACCGTGAGCACATTTAGATATTTCTCATAGCTATTTCTCACTGGTTACACTGTTTTTGTATATATCCATTTATTAACTCTAAATAGTAGTAGTAATAATAATAATTAGAAAAAAAGAAATTGCATTTTGTAACATTGAGTATCTTACATCTTGTTTACTCTACGTTGTACTTTTGTCATCATCCAAGTACACTCCCTGTTCGGTAATAAAGGTTTGGATAACGATTGCGTTTTGTCTTAAACAGTAATCCCAGTAAAAAATATTCAGTTTAGCTTTAATCTATTAGTGCATGTGTTTGTTACATTGAGCAATTAGCTTATTAGTAGCTTATTTTAAAATCTGGCACATAACTGTTCATAACATCGTTCATCATTAACATCAATTAGTATGCTGAACTGCTTGCCACCTAACACACAGTATAAATGCAGATCAATTCCTGCTTTCTGTTTCACCCAGATGAGGATGGGTTCCCTGTTG
>JAQMYJ010000023.1:31450557-31483692 GCA_030014305.1 Clarias laeviceps | reverse complement strand
CAGCATGAGGCGTGTGTAATGTAAGCATGTAAGTGGGGGAGGGGGGGGACTAGAGGCCAAAGGCCTCTGTGAAGAGAAGACATTACTGCTTGTTTTTAATCGGACCAGATGAGGCAAACTGGTTTCAAACTTCACGCAGGGAGTTGGACAGTGACAAAATCGTCTGGACAGATACACAGACAGACATACAGACAGGATTTTTTCTGAGACTGGTTTCAAGTTCTCCAATGTATAAAATATATAATTGAAAGAGCTAATTCTGGCCAATGTAGAGACAACCTCTTTCTTTTATTTATATACACACATATACACAGTGCAACCACAGTTCTTAAATAAAGGTCACGTGATATCACACAACCATCTTATTTACCTGCCAAATATAGTATAGCTCTATCCATCTATTCATCTCTCTCTCTCTCTCTCTCGCTCTCTCTCGTTGAATGTATATTAACCTTTTATAAGCACTCCAGAGGCAACCGCTTTGTGTAACACCAAGCTTTTATATTGCAGAGTTAGCAAGGTAGGTAGCTAATGCACCTGTTTTTAATGCTAGTTACAAGTTTCTGTTTTTACAGTGACTGAAAACTATATTTGGCAGATGGTTGTGTGTGATGTAGCGTGACCCTCATTTAAAAAGTGTGCTTACATTCTGTGCTAACAATCAGTTTTATGTTTTCGGGAATGTTGTTATGAATGTTTGGTCAGATATCCTACAAGAAAAGCTTTTGTTAATCAGTCAACTATGATTATCAGTGACAGATTTGACAAAAAAGAAAATCCTCCAAGAAATCCAGTCAGGTTAACTCATGTTAGCTAGCATGCCAGCTAAAAGAAGAAATAGTACATGGGTGATCGAATACACTGCAATCCTGATGTGCCTTATATTTGTTATTTAAAAATGGCAACATTTATGTGGTGTGACATCAGAGGAAATGCTATCATATGAGTATTGTTTACTAGCGTAGCATCTATGCAGCTAACCTTAGTAAATGTTAGCAGTGTTGTGTTAGTGAAGTTACACACTGAACATTCAAGTTGTTGCATAATATAGCTAGCTAGCGACACAGCTACAATACGATTCAGCATGACAGAAAGGATCCAAAGAGTATTATCACAGAGGAAGATCCAAAGAGTATTACTGCAGGATTATCAGTGTGAGTGAAAGTTAATCTGAATTAGTCTGAAAATAAACATTAATGCAGTCAGTGCCTGAATCATTCCTCGTACGGCGTCACTTAAAACACATGAAACAGCTAAATAAATACCTTCTCATTTTAAAAACACACTCCATCTAATGTTGGGTTCGGCTTCATTGGAATTATATCATTTTCCAATTCAACCGTTACACCTTTGAGCTGCAAATTAGAAAATAAAAAAACATGGCTGACTGAATGAAAGCTTGTCATTTCTTTTAAACTTTCCAAGCAGCAAAAGCTCTTAAACTAGCCAGAAATTATTTGGTAAACATCAGTGGCTAGTTCATGATGTACAGTATTAACTCATTCAAATTACAAACTGCATTATTGTTTTTATAGATTTAACCAACTACTGTATCTAATGTCCATCTATCCTTGTATTTCTCTCTCTCTCTCTCTCTCTCTCTCTCTCTCTCTCTCTCTCAGGGAGTTTATCGAGTTAGCGGGTCCAAACCCAGAATCCTGAAGCTCTGTTACACTTTTGAAACCCAAAAAGACCAGGTTGACCTTTCGGACATCTCGCCCCATGACATCAGTTCCGTTCTCAAGCACTTTTTCAAAGACGTACGTCCTGCATGATTTCTGTTAAACCATGAAACTGTTAAACCTTGCATCGTTCATTAAAAATCAAAAGAAATAATGGTAACATACGGTGTGTATATACTTATTACTCTTTTATAGCTTCCTGAGCCTTTATTGACCTTTGACCTTTACAATGATTTCATCAACCTTGGAAAAGACATTCAGCGGCTCACAGAGAGAGACCATTCGGCTGAGATTGCTCAGATGGAGGAAAGCATAGTGAGCAATCTGAAGCAGGTTCTAGCACGACTGCCCCCCTGTAATTTCAGTACACTGCGATACATGATGGCGCACCTTTACAGGTAACACCCTTAACACTCTCGCGATCTGGACATTTTAGAGTTAATTATCAAATCACAACAGATGACTCACTATATATAGAGCATTTTTAGTATAGATGTAATTATGTCCTGATGTGCTCAAATGTCAGCCTTGTCACAAGGGTTGCCAGTTTGACCATTTTCATGCAGATACTTCTAAACTGCCTAGACATGCTCTAGATAAGTTTCATCTCATATGCATAATGTTTCTAACTTATCCCAGCTCATGCTCATTATGTCATGATGATATATGTATAATATAATAATATGATAAAATTTTGTACTAAATAAATGTCTTGCCACTGATGATACAGAAAAATACCTGAACAAACACTACATCAAAATCATTGTCAATCTGTGTCAAGCTAAGATTATATTTCCATGCTTCATCGTATTTTAAGTGACTTTGGGTGATTTTGGTGGACTTGTCAACCCTGAAACTGTTCAAAAGTGACTACAAGCAATCTATGGAAATATACACTCCCTGGCCACTTCATTAGGTACACTTTGCTAGTACTGGGTTGGACCCCTTTTGCCTTCCGAACTGCCTTAATTGTTCGGACCAAAGATTCAACAAGGTGCTGGAAACACTCCTTAAAAAATTTTGATCCATATTGACCTGATAGCATCTCGCAGTTACTGCAGATTTGTTGGCTGCACATCCATCTCCCATTCCATCACATCCCAAAGGTGCTCTATTGGATGGAGCTCTGGTGACTGTGGAGGCCATTTGAGTAGAGTGACCTCACTGTCATGTTCAAGAAGCCAGTTTGAGATTATTTTTTCTTTGTGACTGATGATAGTAGCCGTAGGCTGTGACATTTAAACCATGGCCAATTGGTACTTAGGGGCTCAAAGTGTTCCACATTAAAAAAAAACATCTTACACCACCAGTACCAGCCTGAACTGTTGATACAAGGCAGGATGGATCAAAAGTCTTATAACGGACATAAACGTATAAACTAAACTATCTATCTAAACTGTAAAATGTGAATAAGAAAGTAAGAAGTAATGAAAGAAATTATCTTGTACACCAGTTTGTAGTACCTAACACCAGTTGCTGTGAATATACCATCTATTATTGCTCTTCATCACAGCTCATTGTTTAATCTTCTTTCTCAGGATATCTGAGTGTGAAGAGAATAAGATGTCCCCCGGTAACCTGGGCATCGTGTTCGGCCCCACTCTCCTGCGCCCACTTGTGTCAGGCGACGTGTCAATGATTGCCATTTTGGAGAGCAGTTACCAGGCCATGCTGGTGGAGTTCATGATCTCACACCATGACCAAATCTTTGGCCCTGCTCCGAGGACGTGCACACCTCATCCACCTGTTGCCTCCAAACCATCTGTGGGGACGGAGCCTGACACGGCTGACGAGTGTGGAGCCTCGACCAGAGAACGGCCGCGGTCTCTTGAGGTAGGAATTGTTACATGGTAGAGCTGAGATCTACCTAAATGTCATCAGTGATGAGAAAACATTGATGCGGTCTGTGTTGTGGTTTTGTCTGGAGCTGCTTATGCTTTCGCTTCAGCTGAATAAGCTTTGTAGGCGATGAATAAATGTACTGGTAAAGCGGTCTGGATTACACCAGGGCTGTGTGCATGTGTGTGTGTGTGTCTGTGTCTCTGTGTGTGGCACTAGGACCAGGTCAGTACCATCAGAACAAATGTGATATTTGGAAACTACTACATTTTGTTTTTTACTTTTAAATAAAAATAAAAACTATTTATTTCTATTTTTAAATAATTCTTTATTATATTTTTTTATGCAACCAAAAATTTTTTTTTTTTTATTCACCAAATGTCATTTTAATTACATTTAAATTAAAGTTTTACATAACCATGAAAAATATATTGCACAATAAATATGGGCCGTCAGAGTAAATTTCATCAAAAGTCCCAGTTTGACCGAACACCCCTTGTAAATACAAAAAATTTCAGCTGCATACACATCAATTCCAGGGCCCGTATTCACAAAGCTTCTTAAGCCTAAAATTTTCTCCTAGTGATGAAATTCTAAGAAAATTCTTAGAACTATGACATTTTCTTAGAATTTCTTCTTAAATTTAGGACTAAATCTTAGCAAAGAAAAAATTATTCACAAAACATCTTAGACCTAAAAACAGCTCCTAAGGTAAAAATTAAGAGTACAGAGGAGGACTTTTAAGAGGCTCAAAAGTTTCTATAGCAGAGGACAAAATGGTGGAAAGAAGAAATATCCTCCAAACACTGAATGTAAACCTAAAAGTAAACACTGCTCTTCTGTCCAATTTGGTTTTCTTGTTCTTTTACTTCCTTCCATCTCTCTTGGATTGTTGGCTACATACCATCCAAAAGTGCAACTTAAATAGATTGCCCTGCAATCATGTAAATTAGTAAAAGCTGAGCCATTTTGCTCCCATCAATCTGAAATGGATTACAAATAATAAAATCAGTTTGGTAAATAAATGTAAGAACTTAAATATAGTAACAACTGCGACCCCTTGCAATGGGGTCAACCACACCTCCTCACTAAGATAAAAGTTTGTGTACTTTCCTTAATCAGAGTTTCTCTGAGAGGTTTCCTAAATCACTTTTAGTCTAGGACTCCCAGCTAGGACTTTTAAGCTAAGATAGGAGCTCTCTGAGAGAATTCTAAGAGGCTTTGTGAAAACGGGCCCAGATTGTAATAAAACAACATTTTGACATGATCAGCTTTTCAATCTGATCAGCTTGTGTTAATGTTTATTAATACCTTGAAACTTTTAATACAGTAACTAATAAATTATTTTGGGGAAAAAACATATATATATATATTTATTCTTCATGATAAATTATCTTTTTCTATTAGATTTTTATTTAAGCTTCATTTTACAACATTTTTAATAATGTTTAGCTTTCCTTTACTGCACCTATTCTTTTAATTTTACATTATTGGTTTACATGAATCCCAAGCCTCTATTAATATTTACATGCGGCTCTAGATTGAAAGGAATGAACAACTGCTAAATCTCCCATTGTGTGCGTATCTTTATCGTTTTATCCATAATTTAAACAAGGAATCAAATATATTTGCCAAACGTAAAATATACTATATGAGTTCTACTGTGTTTATGTAGTTAGATATAGTTAGTGTGTATATCTGAGTTTACATTAATTTGCATGTAAGTGATTGGTGAGGAGATTGTTGCAATGAGACTGCTTAAACAATGGTTAAATAAAATATATATAAATAAAGACAAAATTTATCACATTTTAAATGATAAAATTATAAGTGGTGTATTAATTCATGGAATATATTATGTGGTGGGGTTTCTTTTTATGAATAATCTACCCAACTGTAGCTTACTGTATTTTATAAGTGGAATAAAAACTGCACTGGATAGTACTTTTACTATCTTTTTTTAAATTAATAATTAGTAAGAGATTTTTTTTTTTTGGTTTGTACAGACAAATGACTCTGTGGTTTGAAATTTTAAATAATTAAAATGTTCTTGATTCTTAGAACAGTGTTTCCAAAAGTGTGGACTTTACATGTACTGCAGGTTTGAGTGGACCTTTATAATAAATAAATACATTTTTATAAACAAGTTTACTTATAATTAAGTATACAATTCTCATGAAATATTTCTGATAGAGTATTTACATTTAAAAGTCACTAGAACTAATAAAACTAAGCTATGGGAACATGATGTTCAGTATATTGAGATTTTCAAAAGATTTTGGGCAGATTTTTCCAAGATTTTCAGATTTCAATGTGAGCTGCAGCCTTGTTAGCTTTGGGAATGGCAGTCTTAGAATACTGTTAAAAAGTTATTTAAAACAATTCTGAGCTAAGTAATTCCTTGAGCACTTACGATTTTCTGTAATTAACTGCTCTCTATCTGTCTTTCTGTCTCTGTGTCAGTCATGGCTATGAGGAACATGCCAGCCATTGCATGGAGTCGCTCTGAGAGTGTACTTGTGGACCCAATTATGGCGTGAGAACCGTCAACGAGGAACATGGAATTCTGGTTGTGCATGCGACAGCTTCAGCTCTGCAGCACTAGGAACTAGAGAAAACTAAACCCTTCCGGCAGTGAGGACAACCCTCAATCCTATGTATCCTGAATCAGACATTACTATAAGGACAAAAATGATGGGAAAATGATGGGGAGCACCTGGTTTATAAGAGTGGTACAGTTCACAGGAAGTGACTCGATGGATTAGGAGACACAGGACCAGAACCTGAGAAAGCAGCTTGAGGAGAGGTCTGTTTTGTAGGAAACAAGACTTCAGGTGCGCTTAAAAATCAAGGATTATTGTGGGCTAGTAGCTTCCTAAATGGTTGTACAGGATATCACACTGAAAAACTGTATAACGTTTAACCATTTAATATGGTTTAACATACATAAACGCATAATAGTACATTTTTAACACAATACGGTTTGGTCATCTTAAATTATTGTGCATTTCATTTAATATAGGACTCTATGCTGAGATTATTCTAGCTGTGTTAGCTTCTTTACATAACTTTTGCAGAGATATGATTTCATACTGACTCTTTCTCTCATCCTAAAATGCTGTATAAGGCAGGAAATAATTTTAGAACAGCATGTAGACATTTAAGGATAATTCTTCTGTTTTGTATATTTGAATTGTGTTCTCTATTGGAACATAAATATATATATATTTTTTATATATAACTAAACCAAATGTGTTTGTGGCAGGAAAAAAAAAAATCATTTAATGTATGTTAGATTCCACAGCGAATTCACAAGAGTTCTGTTTCATTTCTATTTAAATTAAGTTTTAAATGGTCTCTTTGTTTGAGTTTCATTTGGGATCTCCAGTTTCCTCACAGTTTCCACAAAGCATGCCAGTAGTTTGCCAGGTAGGTTTGAATGTGTGTGGTGCCCTGAGATGCCCTGATCTAAGAAGCATTCCTGGATCATTCATAGTTTTCCTGGTACAAGCACCAGATCCAGCTCAACCATGATCAGGATAAAGTAGGATTGAACTAGGATTTGGAAATATCATAAAAATCTACTGTTACACAATACAAGGTGTGTAGCATAAGGTTCTGCATTTAAGTTAGTACACTGCATGTCAAATGCTTTGTTCCAATCTACAGTACTGGGCAAAAATCTTGACCCCTACACTTATGTCTCTCATTATCAGACCAGCATCAAGAAACATCTAACTTAAGGCATGAACCAGTGAGAAACAGGTGCAGATGATGACAGATGATCAGGCCATGGACATTTGCTCCCGTTTCTTTAATTTAATCAACATTATTTAATTTAATTTAATATGAATAAATGAGGGGCAGATCTTTTGCACAATACTGTATTTCAAAAAACACATTATTTGAAAAGTAATAATAATAAATACATGCTAACAAAACCTGTCAATATATTATTGAGTCGTATTATCACATAAATCATCCATAATTTAACCTGAGACACAATAATTGCCATTGTCATAAACATTGTACTCATTTCATGATTGATGTACAGTAAAAATATTACATTTTCGATAGTAGTGATAATTGTATATATAACTATATAATGCAAAACTATCATCATATATCTTGCACAGAGATGGCACTGTCCATTTTTTGTGTCAAATGAGTGTCAAATGATATTCATAATAATTTTATATGATTTTTTTAAAAAACCAACATACCAAGCTTTAAAAGTAGTTTTTTTAATATATTTTTTGTAAGCATTTCACTCAACAAAAGCATCTATTCCACTGATAAATTTATACAATTTAAATATACATATAATTAAAATCCACTGTAAATCTAACCAATCCAGGACTTTTATATGTAATTTTTTACAGGTTTAAAAAAAATCTTTTGGGATCAGATTAAATTCTTTCTTCTTTTCCTCCAATATCCAATACTTTTCCCCCCCTAGCACCTGCATATAGTATCTGTGCCATCTCTAATCTTATACATTAGTTATCCCATGGTAAAAGGATCCAAAACATTTTCTAAAACGTACCACAAGGTGGCAGCAGTGCAATGCATTTACACAGTAAAGAGTGCTGAATGAGTAAAGCTGCTGGTTCCTTCTTATGTTATAAATGAGGCCGTACGTAGTTGTAGATTAACTGGGGTGCTTCAGATCATTGTCCTGTTGCATGATCGAATTTTGACCAAGCTTGATGACCTTACATTTGTCTCTAGAATAGAGGAGTTCATGGTTGACTCAATGACTCAGGGTCCTCAGGGGCTCAGGTCCTGTGGCTGCAAAACAAACCCAAATCATCACCTCTCCACCGCCACGTGGGTATGAGGTGTTTCTGCTGAAATACTGTTTGGTATTCAGCAAACATGATGCTGGGCATCAAGGCCAAACAAATCCACATTGGTCTCATAGGACGATGTTCATGAAGTCTTGTGGTTTGTTCAGTTGCAGTTTTGCAAACCACAATCATGTTTCCATGTTCCATTGTACTCTTCCAAATACACTGTACTTTATTAAGGCTTGTTCTAATTACCCTGTACTGGACTAACATGCTCACTCCGGCCTGTAGGGTCTGAGATGTAGCTGTTTTTTTTTTTTTTTTTATCTTTTCTCTCTCTGAATTATGTGCTGGGACATCCATTTATGTGAAGATTGGATTGAATCCTTTCTACTGTACCTGTGAATAATCTTTCTCACTGTAAAAAATTGAACAACTCCAAATTGTTTGGAAATGGTTTTATAACTCATACCAGATTGATGTGCAGCAACAATTGCTTCTCTAAGACCATTGCTTATGCCTTAATGTGAATGCTCCAGACCAGCAAACTGCCAAAACTTGTGCTTTTAACGAGGTCTGCACACGTGCTGATGATCAATTAATTAAGAGCTGAAGATAAGCAGCATCTGGCTGCAATTTACCCTCTTATATCCTGTGGAAGCAGTAAGAGGGTACTTAGTGTGTTGTTCTTTAGTGAATAAATCATTGTTAGTGTTGGCAAATTGTTGTAGGATCTTTTTAAGATGAATAAAAAGCAGCACTTTGCTCCTCTGGAAAGATCCCATTCGTAAGAATTATGGTGATATGAACAGCTATAAAGAGTTTTCTACAAAATATGTTTCGCATAAATCTTCCATTAAAGTTTCCTTTTAAGTGAGGTTCAGTGAAGCACTATTTTAGGTCTTTCCTCAGTCCCAGGAAACATGTTGAAATTATTGTCTGACGTAATCATGTGTACACCACAGATTGAGTATTTTTTTTTATTCACATCACAGAGGAGTCTGGAGACTCTCAGGAGGCTGGGAGGTGACTCCTAGCCAGGAATCTGCAGGGGTTTTTCTTTTCTTCTTTTTTTTCCATTACAACTAAACAAAGCTTTCTTAGTGAGTTAAAGTCGGGTAACTGTAGTTAGCAGGAAGGAAAAGAAATGTTTGGTTTTGATCCTTATTAAAGATAAATGCTCTTGTAGTTATTAGTGGGTGTGATTGTTCTGTAGGAATAAAAATCTGAACCTCAGTAACTTAATTAGAGGTTTAATCTGAACCTCAGTAACTTGACAACAAGTCATGGGATTATAAATAATGTTTAATAAAAGACTTACATTTTCATGAGTAAAAAGCTCTCTGGTTCTGATTAATGACAAATATCTTATTGTACTCTTTCACATAATAACTCACATACACATAACTATAATTTTGCAATTGTGGCAAAGTGGTTAACAATGTTGACTCGCACATCCAGGGTTGGAGGGTTTAATCCCGGCTCGGGTGGATGGATGGATTGAATCGTATTTGATTAAAAAATTATGTTAAAAGTAGATCCCTGGTTTAATAGATTGTACTTACATGCTTATAATTTGGCCTTGTTTTTCAGACAGAGTCCAAGTGTAGAGTTAATGACAAAGTTAAGTGTTGTGTACAGGTGGCTCTGTATTTTAGTCCGAGGTTTGAACCTAAATCTCCTGGACAAAACTTTATCCGCTGTTCCACCTCTGCACCTAATGCAATAATGCAAACAGCATCCGAGCAGCGTGGAGCGCAGAACAATTTCACTCATAATACAGCACTCTGGTCAACACGGTGTGTGCAAGTGTGTGTAAATAAATATATAGAAGAACAAAGGTCCAAAACCAATAGGTGTGAGAGGGTGAAAGTGTAATGAGAAGTGAACGGATGTATTGATTTGAAGCCTTGTGTGTGGAAGCGGCTCTCCCACAGCGGCCTGCCTTCTCCACTCAGCTCATATGAAGAAGATATGAACGATGTGGAGCAGCCTGTCCCACTAGGATCAGCGAGAGATGTGAGAAATGAGAGATATGAAGAGAAGAGAGAAGAGTGGGGGGATGAAGAGGATGAAAGATGAAGTGACAGTGAAGAGAAAAGGTAGACAAAAGAGAGAGGAAGGAACAAGAGATGGGGAAGAGAGATGTGTGTGTGTTTGAGAGAGAGAATAAAAAATAAAAGATTGTGAAGACAAGATGGAAAGAAAAAAATAAAAAGAGGATAAGAGACAAAAAGAAATGGACAGAGAAAGTGAGGCAGGAGAGGGGGATAAGAAAATGAGGAAAAGTGGGGAGACAGGTGGGTGGGAATGATGGAGACAGATAAACAGAAACAGAAGAAAGTGGAAAAAGTAGAGAGACAGACAGACAGGAAGAAACATTAGGGAAGGAAAGAGAGGGACAGACTGACAGAAAGAGGGAAGAAATGAAAGTGATGAAGGAGGTAAAGAGAGGCAGTCAGACAGAGAAAGACAAGAGGGAGAAAAAAAGAGGAAAAAGAAAAACAGAAGAGAAAAGGTAAAGATGGAAAGGGATGTATAGAATGAGGAAAGAGTAAAGAGAAGTTGAGAGAAGAAAACCGAGATTGTAAAGACACAAGAGGGAAAGAGAGAAAGAGGAAAGATGAGAAGAGGAGGGAGAGAAAATACAGTGGGATAAGAGACAGAAAAAGATGGACGGACAGACTGAATGAGGGGAGGAAGGAAGAAAGAAAGAGTGGGGAGGGGAAAAGAGACATACAGACATACGGAGGAGACAGGAGGGAAGGAAAGAGAGAGAGAGAGACAAAAAGAGAGAAACAGGAGGAAAGGGAAAGATAGAGAGGGGTGTGTAAAATGAAGAGAGAGTGAAGAGAAGTAGAGAGAAGGAAGCAGGGAGAGGTGGGAGAGAGAGAGAGGTGGGAGGAGTGAGGAGTGAGGGAGTAGAAGAGAGAGAGGTATATTTGAGCACATCTCGAACTCTCTGCTCCTCCATTGTGTGTTGCGGCTCTTCACCCGGACACACAGTGCGCGCGCCTTCGGGATTTTTAACTCGAACTTCCGGTCCGGTTCGGGTTCCGAGTTCATCCTGCGCGTGGAGTTTAAATTACACCTCGCTGTTTCTCCTCATCCATATCATCATCATCATCATCATCACGAGTGCACGTGATCACCGGTGTCTTTGATGTTACCTACAGAAAGCTCGGGAGGAGTGTGTTTCACCGGCAGGTAACTCACCGCGCACCACACACACACACACACACACATGCAGGACGCATCCACGCGCTAACTCAGCCGGGCAAGCAGGTGTGTGTAAGGCTTCTCCAGAGCTAGAGTTCCTTATAACAGGCTTCAGTGTGTATCCGACTCACACACTCACAGAGAAGTGACTTTTCATTTTGAATAAATGCATTATAAAACATCATGAAAACTTTACCAGCACCACACTGAAAAATCTAAAGCTAAATCTAACAGGGGAATGCATGCATTCTGGTGAAAAAAATAATGAAAATGTTACGTGAACGTTAAAGAGACGTTTTTCTCAGAACGCCTAACAAACTTAATGCTCCAGTCTCAAAATACAAATAAAATAAGGTTTTATATAGGTTTAAATAAGTACAAAGTGAATATGTGAACTAAATAAGCAAGCTTTCCTGAAAATCTTTTAAGAATTCCAATAAATCTTGGTTTAAGAAATAATAATAATAATAATAATAATAGGAAGAAGAAGGGTTATTTGGTTATATGTCCAGCATAAACACAAACCTAATGAGTGTCAGATGAAGTCTACTTTTCTTTCCAAACACATTAATATTCATTTAGGTCCAGGAAGTTATTTATGGAGTAATATCTTTCAAATATTATACATATCTACTGAAAAATAGTTGCACAGGTTCTTCATTCAGAAATGGTTTATAAAAGGTTCCTATAACGGTTCCTTGAAAAATATTCAGCTTCATCAGCAGGATTAACTCCACAAACTCTAAGGAACCCTGAGTGGCTTCACACTTTGACGCTTTATTAAATAATAGAAACCCAGTTTTAATGAAGCCTACTAAATCATGTATAAAACTAGTACATAGTATAAAAGTGTGCAATGCTTATTTTAGTATGTTGTAAATTTACCATAATAATTGTCAGAATTGTCCCGCTGGACTTTTTTTTTTTAGATGATCTTTACTTAAAGCAAAACAAAATAAAATAAAACAAAGAGCCCACTAAACTATATATTTTTTAAACGGGAATGAAAGTTCTCTTCATGATTTAAGATTTTTATTTTACAGCAACTTGGAGCACCTTTAACTAGTAAAACAGCCCGACTGATTTGTTTACTGTTCTTTTTGTCTTCTTTTTTTTTACAGCATAGTTTTTATTTAAAGAAGCTCCAATCTGTTGTAGGACTCTACCTCCAACAAATCGAAGAAACTGTTAATGTGTTATATAAAACCCAGATAAAAAAATAGTGCATGCTTATTTAGACTCTTTTGTTTGTTTTTAATGTTATTATTTTTATTTCCCCTCTACAGATTCAGATATATTGTCCAGATGATGATGATGATGATTAGATTAGATCAGTTGAAATTAGATTAGATTATTGTGATCTGTCTGTCATCGCGCGCGTTTCTACAATAATGTAAATGATCTCTATATTAGATTTTTTATTTTTTTGCCAATAATGAAGCTGGAAATCTGAGCTGTGAATAGAAAACATAAAAACAGGAGCCTTATGTCAAAACCAGTCACAGCATTGGTACTAATTATGACACACTATTTAGTGCGGTTTGGGACGCAGCTCTGGTCCTGAACCACTTCGTCTGAGTGACATTAATAGATTTCCCTTTACCTTCTCAAACAGGCCTCCAAATAATCATCCTGATTCCTTCTGGCACGCACTCACACTAAAAGCGGGAAAAGACACAAACATCAAATTATCCAAATTCAAATTATTTTCCATAACCCTGGATCTGATTATTGAATTTGCGGATTATAACTCTTACATTTAATTTTACATTAAATCCGAAGATCTGTATTTAATTGTTTTAAATCATTATTTTAGATTTGTAAAACGTTGATTATAATGTCTTTCTACGCTCGTGGTGAAATCATGCATCGGTGCAAGTTAAATAAGCCCATAGGCTAAAGGAACAGCTAGCACATTAACAGGAGCTCCCATTAATAAACCAGAATCTGTCACAAAATGTACATCAAATGCAAAATCGCTTTAATTTAAACTGAATTTCCGTCTTACAAACTAATAATGTTGGTCATTTTTTCAACATTGGTTGATTATATATGTATTTGTTCCTGGTTTTTTATGAATAAAATAAATGAATGTGCACGTGACGCCTTTGTAGAGACATGTCAGTTCATCAAAAAAAAAAAAATCCAAATATGCATTTATTTCAAATCATTTCAAATTCAATCAATCTGATCACGGTGCAGTTAACGAGAGATCTAGTTGCAATAAAAAAAAATCGCAGTTTAACGGAATTGCTGGAGGAAGCATACACAAACTAGGATTTATTTGTAGTTAGATTTTAATTTGTGTTGCGCTACATTTATCTGGAAGGCAATAAATCCCCAAGCCAGAGATTAATATATAATACAGGTCAGGTTGCTGGCGTTATATTTAGGACTGTAGGCTACAGAATGTAAATGTGTGTAAGACGTGTATCAGGATGTTAATTTGTTAACTAGAGGAATTCACAGGGAAGGAAAATGTCGGTGCGGTACCGCAGTGCGCGCCCGCGCGCGAGATGTGCGGCTCCCGGTTTCTGCCGCCGACAATAATATACACATACAGGCTTCTGTTAAGAAAATAAAGAAATAGAAACTAACCTTAATTAATTCAGAATATTTTATACTGTATTGGTCAACACTGGTCACATTTAAAACTGAGAAGGAATCACATTTGGAGGCATTTTAAAATCGATTAAATAATAACTCGATTAATTTTATTTGGTCTGCTCTAGATAAAATTAAATATAATACTATTTTAAAAACGCCTGAAGAGGTAATAATAATAATAATAATAGCACTGATATGAGATTGAAGATAATAATAATAATAATAATAATAATAATACCGCTGATAAGAGATTGAAGATAATAATAATAATAATAATAATAATAATAACAACATGTAGACATTAGAATAAACGTATGTTCTAAAATTTCAGGATAGATATTTGCTTACGTATGATTTTCCTGTTCCTGAAAAGATACTTTAAGAAACGACTTTGATCCCAGTATATTTAGTAAAGTTTAATTGTGTATAATTGTGTAAAAAAATATACGTCTAATTTGTGCTCAAGGTTTAAACCCAATGATGCTGGGACCAAAGCATTTAATGCATATGTGCACCACCAGTAGGCCTACACTCTCGGGATAAGAGGGTATTAATCTATAGCAAGCTGTAGCTCCTCTCAGCCTCAGCGGTGATCCCGGAGAATAGCACTGCATTAGTGCACGCACTCTACCCTTACAGCGTTATTCAAGGTCACGTGTCATAATGGTCCAACTTTATACTCAAATCTTAAATCATCCACGTTTCAGGATATCCGAGGGAAAGTACAGTTTAGTACCCATATTGTTTAAAAGAACAGGACACTCCAGACATCAGGATTTAAAAGAAAAGGTTCATTTATATTGCATCCTACTGACTAATACCTAATCACTATTAATAGTATTATAGTAGCATAAAGTGTACTATAATAAATACTCTTTATTTATACTGTATATTAATACACTTTATTGATAATAGTCATTATAAATATTCATTATTAATACTCTTTATTAATAAGGAGTACTAATGATTCAGACACTATTAATGCTATATATTGATATTCTTTATTACTACACTTTATAGATACTCTTCATTAACACTCTACGTACAGTATATAGTCGCTTTTGTTCTTGTTTTTGATAGTACTTATTAATTCACTTAATTAATAATCTTTAATAATTTTTTATAAAAGCTCTTTATCAATATTCTTTATTAATTCCCATTATTGAGTCTTTAATACTTTTATTGATACTCTTTATTACTATTCTTTTTTTAAACTCCTTATTAGTAAACTTTATTGATAGCTTGAGCAGATAATTATATTACTTTACTGGTTCAAATCCAGTATGCTATAACAGTTCACTATTGTGGCACACTGTTTTGTGCACACTTCATACAGAAAACTGAGCAGTGTTTCATTTCTAAGCCTTATAGCTAATATTCACTGGGAGCTTTTAATTTTATCATTATAAATCATTAAAACATATTGATCTGATGCTGTTAATCCATTAATATCTAATGTAGATTCATTACTATTTGCTTTCACAGATCCTGAAATACCTGTATATGCGTAATTTCATTTCACCCCCTCACCTCACCCCGCACCCCTGTCCTCTCTGCACTCGATTTGTTTCTGTCATTTTTTATTATTTTTTTAAACATGTGGTTTTCACATTTATGTAGTTGTTTATGTGTGTTGTTTCACATGTAATTTCTTTTATTGGATTAATTTACGACATGTGATTTTCACATGTAGAGCATGTAATGTTATATTCACGTAAATTTCTCACATCATTCATTTCTCCACATGGTATTTTTTTTTACATGCTCCTTTTTTCTAATATATTTCATGCAAGTGATGTAGTTGATGAAATTAGTTTATTTTCCAGAAGTGATTTTTTTTTTGCATAATGTGTGCTTGTTTGAATTTTCACATATAATTCCCATTGAAAATTATTCTTTTTTTTATCACATGGTTTTTCTCATGTCAACATTCTTTCCATGTTGATTATTTTTTCATACGTAGTGCCTGTGATTTAAAGTTTCTGACTGACTTTTACACAATAAATTTATTTTCCATGTGATTTTCTCACATCGTGAAATTGATTACATATTTTTTTACTTCATACTTTCACAGGATATTCTTTCACAAATTTGAACACTTTAATTTTTTCACACACAGTGTTGCTATTTTCACATGGGATTTTTCCCCCACATGATCCATCTAGTATTACTCCCATGATGTCATATGTCATTTACTTTTCATAACATCACATGGTGAAATGCACATTCACCTCTTTTTTGTGTGTCTTTTTTTCTATGCGATGTTTTTCCGTAAGGAATTTCCAGCCCATCTTTCTGGGGATGTGTGAAAATTTATTGGATTATTATGTGTCTTTTCTCTCAGTCAGCACTCAGAAGGACGCCCGAACGGAATGAAAACAGAAGAAAACCAGTCATGTCTGCAGCAGGCTCCGTCTTCCACACCTTTTGGTGAGAAAACAAAATATCAGACATGATTAAGAACGAAAGAGATGCTTTTTACTCTTAGATTCTGATAAACTGAAGCTTTTTTCTATATTGCATATTCTATGTTAATTATATATTTGTGACCAATCACATCAATCTACTGTATCTCTTCTAACTGTATGTTTAATAGGATGTTTATCTCAGAGAGTGGGTTACACATTCCAAGGAAGAGTATTTTGCATTGCATTTTGTTCAATGCTGTGATATTATTAAAACTTTAATAGTGAGGCACAGATGTAGCCATGTACCTCCAGGGTCGAGGGTTTGAATCGCACCTCCGGTCTCTGTGTGTTCTCCCCGTGCTCGGTGGGTTTCCTCAGGGTACTCTGGTTTCCTCTCATACTTCAAAGACATGCAGATTAGGCTAATTTGTGTTTCCAAATTCTGCATAGTGTGTGAGTGATTGTGTGCATGCTTGCGTCCTGCGATTGATTGGCACCCTGTCCAGGGTGTACCTGGTGCCTCCTGTGACCCTGTCCAGGATAAACACTATAGAGAATGAGTGAGTTTGAGTAAGTAGTGATGCACTCATATGCAACTGATTATCAGATATCAGATGTAACACTTCCCTGAAACATCTCATCGCTACCTGATTGGATTCGCCAATTTTTCAATCCACTATAAATATTCATTTTGAAATTTAATATGTGTGTCAACTGTGTTGATCGATATATGGATATATGCAGCAAAAGATTGTCTCTAATGCGCTGCACTTCCATAACTTACTGGAAGAGTGTTAGTAACCGATCAGGAGATTGGATCATACAGAGTGTTTGGCTGATACACATATCAAAAATGTTTTAAAAAGTGGAATCTAATTAAAATAGCATATGCAGCTTTGTCGCCTGCTGTCCAGGAAACCCGAGTATCCATCATTCCACGTGTTCCAACTAGGATTCTGGTTCAATAAATTATTTGCCTATTCTTTTTCAATTCATCAGTTAGAACCAAGTTATGTTTGGTTTAGGGTTAAAGCACCAGATGTGCATGATTCCGGACATCCAGGTTCACATAAATAAAGGTACTAACTGGTATTGCTCACTGCAAGCAATACCGAGTGTCCTTCTTTTGTTCTTATAGTGTGTATCTTTAAACCTTTGTATGAAAATGATTTAAGCGTGCATAGTTAGACTTTAAGGACCACTGGACATTTGAGGTATAATTAAAACTTTATTCTAAACTTTACTTAAAAGTACAGGATACCATATAAAACGTACAAAATCTGTATCCCAAAATAAAATAAGTCATACTTAAGATGCATCACATTATTAAGGTTTATTCATTATAACAGCTTAATTTCATGGCTTTTAGCTTCGCAATCATGTTTTAATAATCCTATACTTGTGCACGGTAGTCCCAGAACCAGGCATCTCAACTCTGACTCTGAAGATTGTAGAATAAATAAATAATTCGCACAGTGCTTTTGAACATAAATAGTTGACGCTGTTGATAATCATGATATTGGTGCTGTGTATTGCAATATTGTTAATCATATCTCTCAGCCCTGCTATCAAGAATTATGATCACTTGTGAATTTGTGGATTTTGTGTTTCATGTCGTTTAAGGCTTAATAGTGGTACAGCGGAAGTGCGTTCCAGTGTGTTAATTCCTGGGTGATGCTGCAGCTACTGTATCTGTGGCTAGGAGCCTAGAGAGAGCTGATTGGCCGAACTCTCTCTGCGGGGATGAGGGGTGACGTATTTGCGTCTGTGAGATCATGCAAGAGCAAGGGGCGGATAGAGCTTTTCTCCGAATGTGTTACATCACCCCCTACTGGAGCATGATCAGCAGTTTCAAAAGATGCGTTTGTGGCGAAGGAAGTACATGTTAGCCTTGGTCGGTAGCTGTTGGTAATGGACAAGTACCCTGACTAGTCAGGTGGAAGGACATGGCCGAATTAGGGAGAAAATCAGGGGAGGGACCATGTTGTTTTATAATACAATCAAATTCTAATCCCATTAAAATATATATATTTTTTAATTGTGTCAATTTACAAAGGCAAACTTTGCAGAGCTGAACTGGACCTTCCTGAACGTAATATAGTTTTATACTAATCACCATAAAATGTGATGAAAGCTAAAGTGATTTTCCCAGCATGTACTAGTACAAGTGACATATTAGCCTGTGTATTCCCCAATAGTAAATCAAATAAACAGTTATATTCCAGTGATGATTTGAGTCGTGATGGTGCTCAGTGGTGCAGCATTTAGATGAAAGGCAGCATGCTGTTATAGATATACACTGGAATACTTATGAAAGCAATCTCCAGGAGTCAGAAACAAGGGTTCATTGGATAATTAAGGACTCTTAACATTCACTAGGAAAACACTTGTTATGGAACTTTAATTTTAAGGTCACGCAAGAGTCAACGGAAATGTCTGAGGAAGATTTCGATGTTTTAGTCATATTCACAATCTTCACCATCTGTGAATTTACAAAGGGGGTTCAAGTCAAAGCAGGACTTTTGATTGTGCAGAATAACAAGTGAGAGTAAAAACTTTATTTCTCTATATAATATCCTGCTACACTGATGCACTTCTCCCAGTATTTCACTAGTGCTTGGAAACCATCAAGGTAGAGAGTTATCTCAGCATGCTGGAGCCATAAACAAACTGCCTGCTGAATGTCTAAAACACTGGCCTCCCAGGAACTCCCTTAATGCCCCCAAACACATGGAAAAGTCTCCTGTAATGTTCAAATGGTGTTGGTGAATGATTGTGTTTACAGTTCACATCGAAAAGTTATCCTTCGATTTTTAAGGATTACGCGTTCCAGTCGCTGAATGTTTTGTGGAACGAGTGCAGTGTGCTCCAAGCCACATCAGCCAGGAACATCATTCACGAACGTACGGCCTTCTATAAACATTTGCACCATTCAAATGTGTTACTGAGGCTAAGTGTCCCTTATCGCTGTACTGTGCTTGACATGTCAGTTTTGTGCCTTCAGTTGACAAGAAATTTCATCACAAGTCCCGGTTTGCCTTGAACGCCCCACACAGATAAATATATAGGTTGGAAATGTCTCCATGCTTTACAACATAAAACAGTTAGGAATATACTAGGGTCTGTGATCTTTTTTTCCACCAGATTTAAAGTGATTTATCGGCAAGCAGGCAAATACTGTATTAATAAATAAAGTATCAATATATAGCTACTGTTACATTTAAATTTTTATTGTTGCTAACAGTTGTTTTTTTATTTTATATATGAAAAACTGAATCTATAAAATGTCTTCTCTTAAACTGTAGTAACACTTAATGTTTATTTTTACTGATTTTTCTTGTAAGGTAGCATAGGCATTATATATAAATCATACTAACTAGAGCAAAATCACATTAAACCACATGGTAGTTTTCCTCCATCTTTCATCCTAACTTGTAATTAAAGGATTATCGTAGAGGAATTTCCCAAAATTTTGATTATTTTTAGATTTACACTGAAAGGAGTTTATACTGAAAATGGTATCAAACATTTTTACATAACAGTGTGTGCTTATAAAACAGAAATAACATTCAGACAAAAATCTTTCTGAGGTGTGTATCTTCACATGCAATTTCATTATGCATGCAAATTACTGCATATTGAATTAAATAGAGCCTTATTAAGGTTAATAAATGTCATTTTATGAAAAATGTTGCACTACCAAAACATGATTTTAATCATGAAACCTCATGATTTACAAAAACAAAACAATGAAATAAATGAACAGATTCACCAGCAGTGATTTAACCTACAAGTAACACTGTGTGAAGAAAATAAAGCCCAATCGTCCACCCGAGTCCTTAATAAGAAACTAATCACTTGACCAGTGTGAGTTAAGAACAAACGTTACCCGTGCTTTTTAACTGCTGGTTACCATGACGAGTCCTCAGTGTGTTTGATGTGTGTGTGTTTGGTGTTTGTGCATGTGTGTATGTGTTTCCACAGAGCATGTGGGCGGAGGTGAGGTGTGTGCAGGGTGTGAGTCGCCCATCGCTGACCGCTTCCTCCTGCGCGTCAACGATCAGTCGTGGCACGAGACGTGTGTGAAGTGTGCGGTGTGTCTGAGTACGCTCAGTGGGACGTGTTACTCTCGAGACAGGCTGCTCTACTGCAAGCACGACTACGAGAAGTAAGATAGCATGCCACAAACCCCCCCGCCCCCCCCACACACACACACACCATCTCTGTACA
Organism: Clarias laeviceps; assembly: GCA_030014305.1. Lineage (NCBI taxonomy): Eukaryota > Metazoa > Chordata > Actinopteri > Siluriformes > Clariidae > Clarias > Clarias laeviceps. Next base: position 31,462,917 of record JAQMYJ010000023.1, on the reverse strand, counting down.
CCTCACATACACCAATTATGCACCAACTCTGTGCACCTCCCACACACCGTTACACACCATCACTGTGCACTTCACACACAGCGTTACACACCTACTCAGTACACCGCACACACTCTCTGTACACATTATACACACCGTTACACCACACACATATAAAACCACAAAAGCAAACACAAATACACACATAAGCACACAAAAATGTACACATTTATAAATACATACTGTACATACAAACACAAGCAGATAAACACACACACAAACACATAAGCACATACACATGCACATAAACACACACATAACCAGACACATATACACACTAACACACCAATAAACACACAGTGTAGTAGGGGTGTATCTTCAGTGTATTGAGGTGATTAAATACCCCCAGTGTTCTACACCATGGCGCTGATGAGTTCTTCACCCTGATTGGTCACGAGGTTTCTAGAGCAGTTTGATTAGTTCTCTAGAGCAGCAGGTCTGTCAGAAGTGCAGCTGAACAGCACATGTTTAGCTTATCTTTTTTCTTTTTTCTTATTAATTTTGTAAATATCTATTTATTTTTACTACCATTTTAGTTTTTTATCTATTTATCCCTTTGTTCATTCATTTATTGGACTTTCTTTCCTTCTATAGTTCTTTCCTTCCTTCAGTAATAAGTTTTTATTGAATTCCTTCCATGTTTCTTTTTTCTTTTCTTTCCCTTTTCTTCCTTTCTTGCTTGTTTTCTTCATCTTCTACTTTTTTATTTCCTTTTTTTAAACATTTTTCCTCCTATTTGTTTGTTAATTTATTTTCTTTCTTTCTTTTCTTATGTATTTTTTTTTCTCCATTTTTCTTTTAATTGCTTCTTATTAAATATTCTTATTGCTCTTTTTTCTGTCTTTTTTACTTTCATATTGTCATCTCTTGCTTTCATGTCTTTTCTTTCTTTCTTTCTTTCTTCTTTCTTTCTTTATATCTTATTTATTTTATTCATATTTTATTTTATTTAGTTTGCTTATTTCATTTCTTATTATTCTTTCTTATTCTTTCTTTTTCACTTCCATTTTTTCTTTCTTTCCTTTTTCATTTATTTTTATTTTTCTTTCTTTTCATTCTTTGTTGCCCGCTTCCTGTCTTAATGTCTTTTCTTGTTTTTTTGTTTCTCCATATTTCCTTGCCTTCTTTCTTTTTCTTTTTCTTTTTTTCATTTAATCTCATATACTTCTTTCTTTATATATGTACTGGTTTTACAATTTATCTGTTCTTTTTTCTTTAATTCTACTTTAACATCTATCTATCTATCTATCTATCTACCTATCTATCTATCTTATTCCTGTCTTTTCTCTCTCACTCTCTCATTCTTTCTTTTCTGCTTATTTCATTCTTTCAGTATAGATCATTCCTGAACTTCTCCTTGTTAACTGTATAGGTAACATCTTGCGGTTCATGTTGTTTTTAATATTCTGGCAGAGGGGAGATAAAGTTGTGCTGAGGAAGTGGAATGTACCTCAGATAGAAACGAAGCTCAGCTGTATATCGTTCCTACGCCGGAGAGTTGTGGCGTTAGATTAAAGGGAGCTCCAGCGGTGACATCACAGGGGTCATAGAGATGAAGGACGAATTGTCTGGCTGCTATCGCTGCTGTGAAATGTGTCAGACATCGTGGGCTGCCGCCGCCGCTCCTCCGCCAGCCCACATCTGGGGCTGTGTCAGGGATAACTGGGCGAGGAGGAGAGAGGCAGAGAATGAGGGAGGAGAAATACAGAAAGGGGGAGAGAGAGCAAGGAGACGGGAGGATCTCAGTTTTCAGTTCCAGAAATCTCCATTCTTTCCTCATGACCTTCACAACTGTAACAGATTAAAATATAACAGGATGTTGTTCGACAAAAATGTTAACCTAAAATTACAGCTAGAGATTTTTTACCTTGCTCACACACACAGATAAAAACATGTCTCCTCTCTGATATAAACTCTCATCAATCTAAAACCCTGATCATTACAAATTATAATTACCGGTACATTATTACAGAGAAGTGAAAGGTGTCATTTGTTTTAGATTTACACGTTATACGGTCAAATCTAATCACTAAAAAGCATATAACAAGCAACCTCACACTCGTCTTCACACTCTTTATCTCAGATAACTTTCTTTAACTGTCCACGTGTATTCAAATTAGGCGTGTCATATGCAAATGCCATGCAAATAATGAGCTAGTGGGTGTGGCTTATTCCCACACTGCTGAAGCTGATTGATCTTCGTTACTCGCTTTGACGTCATATGACACTTTTCTGAATCAGACAGTTATTTTTCTCTCTTTTTTCTTTTGTTGACATTTTCAGTCTTTATTCTTTCATTTTTCTTTCTCTCTTCATCTTCTGTTTCTCTCCTTTTATGTTTCCCTGTCTTTGTTCTTTACAGATAATTTTCTCTTTTTTCTTTTACTTCTTCTGTTCTGTCTTTCATTTCTCTTATCCCACTTTTTCCATCTACCTCTTCCTTCTTACATTTCTACCTTCCTACCTTCCTTTCTTGCTTTCTTATTTTCCTTTTTTCTTTGTCTTTCCTCAAATTATTTCATCAAGTATTTCACCATTTCTCTTTCATTTTTCAATTCTTTTTATTTCCTTCTCCAGTCAGTTAGCTGTCAAAGAGATTAAGTGACATTAGTTTTGACTGATGTCACATGATTTAATGAAAAAACAATGATGAAGTAAATGATGAAAAAGAGGAAGATGAAGACCAAAAGAATGAAAAGTATGGAGATAAAACCTATAATATTGAAGGGAATGATAAAAAAATATATATTAATAAATTAGTATAAAGGTAAAGAGTATGAAAACAGTCAAGCCTCTGATCGGAAGGTTGCTGGTTCAAGCCCGGGTTCCACCAAGCTGCCACTGTTGAGCACTTGAGCAAGGCACTTAACCCTATCTGCTTCAGGAGCGCTGTAACCTGACTGAATTTTGTTGATGAAGCGTGAGAAGATAAGAGTAAAAAGATGTAGAATCTGATAGATCTTGAGGAACAGTATGAAGATGAAGAGTGTATTAATAAAGACTGTGAAGATGAACAGTATTATGAAGAGTATGAATAGGGAGTATAATGAGGAACATGATGAACACTGTGAAGATGCTTGATGATGTTAATATATTGCAGTATTTTGATATGATGTAATGATGAACCTCAGCACAGACTTGTGAGCCTTGGGGTGAGAACGCTGTTACCTGATCTTCTGCCTGATCCCACTGTTATATCAATGTGTCCGGGAGCATACACTGAAAACACATAGGGGCTTTTATCCTCCTTTAATGTGCAGGACGTAAGACGCTCTGAGAGTGATCATCGCTAACATGGCAGGCACACAGTCTGTTTAAAGGAGTGATGACTGAAACACCTGACCTGTAAGAGCTCCAGCACAAGCCTGCTCCATCCCTCACACTCCCAGGAGACATGACATCCCACTGACAGAAACAAGATCCTTTCAATCTCTGTTCTCCTGCTTCCGAAAGACATTTCAAAGGGAGTGTTTTGCTTTAATATTTTTTTATATCAACCCACGTTGTCATGTTTTATTTCTTACAAATGTACATAAAGCGATGGACAACAGTGGCTTAAATTAATACGCAGCTCTCGGCTATTCGCGCCACCACCTACTGGCGAGTCACGTGAAGCCAGAAAACTACATATCTTCACATTAACACAGTCACAGGAAAGCACTAATCACCATCTTCCACATGTGGAAACTCACAGATGCTCAGTATATACCTTTTACATGTGCTGTCACGATGTCTGTCAGACATGGTCCCAACCTCTTATGGATCCAAAAAGGGACGTTACCAGATACCAAAACCCACAGAAAACACATCTGATAACGTTGTCTTAACATCTGAAACACCATTTGTCTCTTTAATAATTGCTTCTAAGTTCTTCTGAATCCCCTCTGAACTATTCTTATGTGTTTCACAGCTAACGCAAGCTAAAACGCTAGCTAGCTTCTAACACAAGGCTGTATCCCAAATCCCTCTTGAACCCCTGATCAAGGGCACTACTTGGTGTGTGGAATAAGGGATTGTACACCCTACTACCTAGCACACTAGCTTTCCATTTTACACTATTTGGGGTTCAATCCTGGAACAGTTAGTTAGCTATTAATTAGAAAGAACTGAATGAGCTAATGCTAACATTAGCATACTGTACACCACCAAATCATGGAGGAATCACATATTTGCACATATTCTGAGGTAATCACATTGCGATAACAAAGTAAACTTCTTGCAAATTAATATTTTTATTACCTTCTTCATCTGTTTTCTCTCTTTTTGAATAATTCCACAACAAAATCCTGCATAATGAACATAATCTAGAACAGAAGCTATGAGTAGCTAGGTTACTCTTTTATCTGTGTGACAAAGCCTTGCCTAAATCTGGTAGCTAATCATGTAATCATTAGGTCAACTTTCTGTAAAAAAGCTCCGAAATACACTTCGGGTGTGATTATGAACGGAAAAACATAGCAGCCTTATGTCGGTTAACGGCACTTCTGCCGATCAGTGTTGTGACTAATGTCATAATGCCAAAGGTCTATTAGCTAGCAATAGCAATAATTTATTTAGGAACAGTTAACTGTATGTTTTTTTTTATTATTTAGTCCTTCTTTAAATTATAGAAATGTGTGTAAAACGCTTGGTTTTCAAGTCATGTGTCATGGTATGTTTCCATGTTTCCCCATACGAGACTTGGAACACTCCTGTATCGATGACCTTGAGTGGATCAGCAACAATAACTCCTTGTGTTTCCTGCCGTCTGTCCATCAGCACCTCTCCAAACATGTGCGAGCACACACACACACACACACACACACACACACACAACCAGCAGGAGTGAGTTTTATTTGAAGGGTCCAAGAAAAACTCTGGCAGTAAATTCAAGCAAATTCCTTTTCTTTCTTTCTTTTTTCTTTCTTTCTATTAAATACCTTCTTCACATTACTCACCTCTTCCTTACATTCTTCATGTATGGAGAAGAAAGACAGAACAAGAGATTTCTGTCTGTTTTCTCTATTATTGTTTTATTCAACACTCCCTCCCCTTTTATTATTATAGTATTATTTGTTTATAATTATCTTAGGATTCCTTGTCTATCCTTCCTTCCAGTTTCTTTCTTTCTTTCTTTCTTTCTTTTCAACTTCAGCTTTATTCTTTCTTTTTGTCTGTCCTCCCTCCTTCATTGTTGTCTTTCCTTTCAACTTTGGCTTCTTTTTTTCTCATTCTTTCCATTTAACCTGTTTTTTAGAGATTATTATGCACTGATATACTCTAGCTTCAAAATCTTTTTTAACTTTTATCCCTCTTTCATGTTCACCTTTCTTCTTGCATTGTATTATTCTTCAAGAAATTTGCATTCAGTTCATTTTTAAACTGTTACAAACACACACACACACACACACACACATCACTCGGGCTCATACACCTTCCACATTCATCAGTTTACAGTGTGTCAAAGGTGCAAACACACAAACTCCTTGTGAGTGTGTTTGACACTCTTGCTGTTCTCTGTATGCAGCAGACAGTCCGTCACCCGGCCCTTCCTGTACACTCCAGTCCCACATTAATAAAGGCAGAGAGCCCCGGGGCATGGCGTCTGAGACCTGGTGCAGAATGAGTCAGAGTGAGGGGCACAGAGTCCCAACCTGCCCCTGCTCCACCCACAGCACCACGGTGGTTGAGACCTGGGGCAGATTGAGTCAGAGTGAGGGACACAGAGCCCCAACCTGCCCCTGCTCCACCCACAGCACCACCACCAGCACTGTCCAGGTTTCCTCAGAATGCTCAGGGTTTAATAATTTACTCAGTGGAATAACAGGCACTAAAATCTGCCCCAGATTCGATCATCCCCATGTTTACTGCCCCACCACACCATGTCCTGTCTTTACTCATCTTCATTCTTCCTTCCAGGTAGCAGCTATAGATCTTCCTTTCTTTTAAAACTTTATACCGTTTTCTGTTTCTCCTTAATTCCTTTTTTCTCATTTAACTTCTCTTTCTTCACTCATTCCTTCATTTCTTTCTGCTTTCTCCCAATTTCTTTTTTTATTCTGTCGTGATTCGTTCTTGTCTTCTTGTATACTTTTCATTCCTGCTCCTACGTCTTTCTTTCTTCCTTTCTTTCCTCTATTCTTTCTTCTTTTTCCTTCTTTTTTATTTAAATCTTCTTTCTATTTTTCCTTCATTCTTTTCTTTCTATCTTTCTTTTCATCCATCCTTCCTTCTCTCTCTTTCATCCACTTTTCTGTTTTACATATATCCTGTATTTATATATGCTGTGTTTATCCTGTATAGATCTCCTTCTTCCTTCTTTGCTTTGTGCTCTCATTCAAGCCTACCTCTTTCTTTCTTTCTTTTTTTTTCTTTCTTTCTCCCATTTTCCTTCCTTCTATTCTCTTTCTTCATCCTTTCTTTCTTCTGTCTTTCTGGCCCTTTTTACTTTGTTTCTTTCCATCCTCTTCATTTTCATGTGTGTGTGTGTGTTTGTGTGTGTGTGTTCTTCAGTCACTCTGGATGTTAGAATGGTTATTATATAATCCCAGGATGAGTGTCAGTGTTTTTAGGATTACAGCACACATCCACGCATTGATGTTATCCTACTCGACAGTTATCGTGAGCGGTGTAGCTCATCAAACTTAGCCTAGCACCATAATGCAGTTTACAAGCATGAAAGAAGCGGGTATTTTTTTCGCTCCCTCTCTCTCTCCTCACATCTCTCTTCTTCTCTCCCTCTCTCCTTTCACTGTCTCCAGTGGCTCTCTCTCCATTAGCTCGTTCATCACTGTCTGGTTTCTAATAATATTTCTCTGTACCAAACCTCATTGTGTGCTTGTTGAGATTGATAGCAGTCACGACACCAATCAGTTTATCTCTCCGTTTATTGCCCGTTTTCTCTTAATCATCTCCCCACTCTGTGGCTCTGGGTGTCTAGGGGAGTGGGGGGTGGCTGCCTTGATTATGGGAACAATGCTAATTACGGTCTCAGACAAGTCTCCTTGCTGTGCTGCAGATAGCAAGTGGCCGGGACTGAACATCTCTCACATTAATGGACGCCACCTACATTTGGCATTAGTATAAACTGTATGCTCAGGGTGAAGTATTTATGTAAAAAAAAGGTCTATAAACCTGGCAGAGATTTAGATAATCCCTAGTTCAGTGACAAACAGAGCACTTGAGCGTGCTGTTAGAGGTTCAGAGGTGATCGTCTCAAAGGAATCCTTGTGAAGTGCTAGACAGAAGAGCATTCTAGATGCTTTTACTTATGAATAAATACCCTTGAGCATACTTTTCCAGAAACGCTAGCAAGCTAGCTGTGTTACACATTGCACAGCATTATATGGTGCTATCAGACAGCTATGAACACTAGCCAGCTCTATTTAGGGCATTATTTTATTCTTTTATTAGCTAGCTAGCTATTTATACTTGCTTCAGGGGCAGATAACATGCTTTAGTGACAGCTCTTTGAAGATCTATTTAGTGTTCACAACTTAATTTGCGTGGAATTTCAATTTAATTGGAATTTAAACATAAAATCGTACAATGCTATCATTGAATTTGGGAATTAACTAAAATTTTTCAAGTTACTGCGAAGTCCGTGGAACGGTAAGGTGTAACAATGCATTTATTAAGTAGATTTCACTTGCGCACACTATTTAAATTTCAAATTAGCATATCTTCTCTCACCATGGGCTGATTGCGATGAAACAAAGTCTATTCGTTCAGTAGTTTTTATGTGATAGCAAACAGACAAAAATTCCAAAAACCATCTTGATGTGTAACTGTTACACATTTTACGTTTTTGCAAATATCTTAAATGTAGAGCACAACAACTTTACAGGTTAATTACATGCATAGAAGATTAGCTAGCTAGCTATTTATATTTAGCTAACAGTGACAGTTTCTAGCCTGCTAGCTCTATTTAGTGCATTTATATTACATATAGCTTGTTAGCCAGGTTGAATGTATGAACTTAATGTAATCATGTCTATGTAACACAGTGTAACATAGTAGATAAGTACTAAGCTAGCAAGCTAGCTAGCTAGAGGTAGTAATTTTTTTTTAACCTTTGTTAACCTACATTGAAGAAATTGTGGCTTTTGCTATATGCCCATCTACTTAGCTATACTTTACCAATTTACTGATGATCCTTTTGAGATACTCTATTCAGCTAGCTCTGTTTACCACATAATATTTTGTTACTGTTAGCAAGCTACGTATGTACAGTATATTTACCCAGCGTACGCCAATGAAGGTTCCTCCATGAATACTAGCCGATTTTTACAGATATTAGCCAACCAATAACTCTGGAAACAATAGAGAAATATAGCATGTTATGCTCAATACAAAAACTGTCATTAAAAAAGGAAAGTACTACCTCATGGAAAGGGAGATAAACTTGATCTCAGAAGACGAAACATCTTGAGCAGATGGCATCGTAAAAAATAAAACATGGATAAAATGAGCTAAGGAAGGAAGCAAATGCTTAGCTGTACTTGAAGTTAGTTCTGCATTGTGTTGTGCTTTTTTGAAGTCTTCAATTTTCTCTCCAAAACTATCATTCTAAAAAAATAACCTAGACATTCAAATATCAAAATGGATAATCACATTGTTTCATAGAATGAAGTTTAGCAGAAGGCCAGGAGGCAAAGGTCAGGAGAGGCCAGAAAGAGACAGCAGAGGTGTCCACATGACTCCGAGGTGTCTTCTGCGATATTGCTGGCGTTTTTGCATAATGCCTGATGAGTTCTCATCATCTTGGCTCCCCCACAACAATTTCATTACAGACGGCTAATAAATGTTTCATGGCAGAACAAGCTGCTCGCCTCCACTTTATTAAATCTGAGATAATAAAAGGAGAAAATCACGAACGGGATGGAAGGTGTGTGTGGGGGGGTTGGTGTGGAGGGAAGGAGATATAGAAAACAGCGTAGACATTCTCAAACAGGGCCTCCGTATCTTCTGTTTCTGGGGCAACGGGTCCCCCCTCACTCCTCTCCCTCCTTCCTCTCGCTCTGCCACGGAGACACAGGAAATGAAAATCTGGCTGACAGGATATTGCGTTCTGGTGGCCTGGGGATTAGCTGCCTTATCCAAACACATACGCCTGTGCACGCACACACATACACACAAGCACACACACACACACACACATACATTGGTTCACGCTTACCTCGTACAGACACACCTCTCCATTGTTGTCTTATTTAATCTGTACACCGCTGACTATCTCGCACACACGCTACATAAACGGCTTTGCACGGGTGATTCAGCTTGTGTAAACCATGTGCAGGTTTATAGTATCACTCGGCCAACATATTACACACACGCGACCGAACACATCCACGCTGTCCGCACCTGTGGCTGTCACCTCATCTTAGGAAAATCATATGAGCATCAATCAATAGCCGTGACCTAACTGTTTTGATGCGATTATCATAAAATTGCAGTACGTTTAGGGATTTCTTTTAGGCCTTGGAAGATTAAAATGTCCAGAGGGCATGAAGAGGGAGGGGGCCATAGTGCTATATATCATTCACATCATCATGCGCATAAAGAGCTGGATGTGTCCTGGCCTGAGCAAAAGGTCTCATGTAGCTTTTTGGTATATTTTTGACGCTCAAAATGACAAATAAGAACAGACACGTCAAGCTATAAAGTCATATCGTCCTCAGTGTCTCTGCTGTTTAGAAAACATGCTTTTTTACCGTTAATCCTAATATTAATCTCCAACACAAAATGTATTCTTTAAGAATACTCATGCTTGATAGTTATAACAGCCACTTAATAGGCACAAAGTGTTGAACTACACTGCATTTTACATAAAATACAACAGAACATGGTGTAAAACCTTCCTACTAAACAGGAAAATCCAAACAAGATCATTTTTTTACATTTGCTAATCAAGTTTATCATGACCGGCGTAATATTCTAACAAACATGTTGATTGACATCCGTCCGTACCAGCCTCAAGCCAAACTATATGCATTGCCGGGGAGAGAAAATTACTTTGAGCTGTTTAACAAAACTATACTTGCTAGGTTAGCGTCCACTTGCTAGGTCTGTGTTCGTATGCTAGGTTTACACTTGCTTGGTTGCTCTTTTTATTGCTAACTTTGAGTTGCTAGTTAGCTTTCACATGATGGCTTTGCAAGCACAATTATTCAGTGATTCATGACTCGCTAGGTTAGCTTTTGCTCACTAGTTGACTTGATTGATGAGTTTTCCTCAATTATTAGTTTTCACATGATAGATTTGCCTCTACACATTTAGAGATTAGTTTGGTCTCCTTTTTAAAAACTGGTACTAATTTAAACAAGACTGTCTGGTGTTGCTTTGTTTCATAGAAAAATTAAACCTTTGTAACTTAACATGTGGATTTTTTCATGCTGACTCATTTGCAAACATGAGACGGAAAACTTACCTGACTTTAGCTTTACCCACTTTATATTAAAAGTGGACAAATTGCGTGTAGATTGTCCAACGTCACTTGCTGTCCGTAATTTATGCTGCACATTGAGAATCATTATCTTCATTAAAAGGCAACCAGGCATTAAGAATCATCACTAAACATACTTTTTTTATGTATATATTAATTTTGATCTAATCAAAGCTACGTCATCTTCCCTCATTCTCTCTGACCTCGTATTTGTCAGCGAGTGGAATGATATATATATTTATCACCTACCTGTTGGTGTTTGCATATTATCTTTGAGGATATTTGCGTTTCTGTGTGTGTGTGTGTGCGTGTGCGTTAGGGAGTGTAGCAGGCGAGCGTAGTGGGGAATGCTGGGAGATTTTAATAACGCAGAAGCAGTGCACTGAGATTTAATAAAGGGAGATGATGTGATTACTGAACCCTGGCGCTGAGCCACCTTGCTTCACAGCAATATCCGCTCATACACACACACACACACACACACACACACACACACACATACTTTCTGTTTCTCACACACACACACACACACACACACACACACACATAGACACACACACACCAATATAAACCATGCAATTATATTTACATGCATGATTTACATATCGATTCTTAATATATACACAAATGCACCAGCACCAAAAGCGTGCAATATTTCTGACGGTGCACAAACCTTTTCAAGATGTCCTAATGTGTGTACATGCATGAAGAAGCCACCCACACCAAGATTCATCTCAGATTTTTCCTAAGATTTATCAGAAGGATGATACGCTGGGCCACGCGCCTACCTTACTGTCTGGGTAAGGTGAGTTTCGGTCCCATTTTCCCAGAGGTCATAATCACGGTCAACCCCTTCACTCCTGAGAGATCAAAGCTGTGTGTGATGAGTGATTGAACACAAACCGAAACCTCGGGAGTATAGCTCAATGACAGGGTACTTCATTTATTACGATTACAATTCTCTTCCCTTTTTTTGTGGTGGTACACTGCGTACTGTTTGATGGAAACATTCTCTACAAATGTTGTATTGGTGCCAATCACATGTTCCTCATGTACAGTAGAGCTAGTAGGCTAACTGTCATAAGAGAAGAACATCCTGCTTTATACCACGTTTTACATTAGAGCATACAGTATTATCAGCATCAGGAATCCTTAATTATTTACAGTACTTTTTAACAGTGCTTTTGTGTGCTAGTGATTCAGGTGCTAGCGTTCCTTTTACTGTGATAGTTACATGACTGATACTGACTGGTATGAACATTATTTGAGTACTATTCTGACCGCTACTTGAATACCCATGACTTGAATTTCACTGCATATCGTACTGTGTACGATTGTGTATGTGACAAATAGAATTTGAATTTAAATTTAGTATAGGAGCGCTCTATGACTGCTATCTGCGTCCTATTGACTGCTGTATGAGTGTCACTAGACTTTTACATGAAAGCTGTTTAAGTACTGTTGACTTTTATGTTACTGCTATTTCAGTATTATTGTTTGCTATATGAAAGTCTATCATGAGTTTGAGCAGTACCAACTTCTATATTAATGCTATATGAGAACTACCGATTGCTTTATGAATACTTTTCTATTTAAGTACTCCTATCTACTATATGCATGTCGTTGGAATATTATTAACTAGTATATGAATGTTATTTTAGGTCTACTGATTGCTATTAAATGCTGTGACTACTATTTTAGTACAACTGACTGCTATATGAATGCTATATGAGTACTACTGACTGCTATATTAATGCTATATGAGTACTACTGACTGCTATATGAATGGTATATGAGTACTACTGACTGCTATATGAATGCTATATGAGTACTACTGACTGCTATATGAATGCTATATGAGTACTACTGACTGCTATATGAATGCTATATGAGTACTA